>JBBPCS010031259.1:0-22434 GCA_037974645.1 Hollardia meadi
CCCCCCCCCCCCCCCCCCCCCCCCCCCCCCCCCCCCCCCCCCCCCCCCCCACGTGACAGATTAACTGCACGGAGATAAAATGCAGAGAATGCCAATCAGAGTGCCGGAGGGATCTCATTTTGACACTGCAGTATTTTTTATTACTATCTGACATGCATGCAGCAGCAGGAAGTCACTATAACTGAGTCATTCTACTGTGTATACTGTGTAATTTGGCACAGACACTTACTGTAAATAAACCTTTTATTATTTAAAAAAGAACATGAGCTAAGCTTTCATTTTGTTTGTAATTTTGTGTGTTATTTTAGTGGAACAAAAACCTACTAAATTGCTCATGCCTTTACTTCGCGTGGTGTTTATGTTCATTGCCTTTTCTTTCATATTCTCCGCTTAATTTAGGCGCTTTAATATTCTTGCAAGTATTTTAAATATTGTGGAAACTGTTTCATATGTACCTTGATATTTCCCATATTTCCAAAGTGCGTTAATAACAAACAATATGTCCCAGCAGGGTGGAGAGGCGTTCCAGCAGAGCCCCGATCTCTGGGAGCGTTTGATTTCCCTGAAGGCTCAACCACCCACCCACCCCTCCCCCCTTACTACGAACAGCAGTGCAAGCGTTCAAGCTCGGTCAGCATTTGGTTTTCCCTGGGGCAGCTCTGACAGCGTTTGGTTTTCCTGCCAACACAGTCAGGTGCAGCTGGAGAATGTGACCAAACAGGAAGCGACTTGGGAAAGATGGGAAATAAGGGAGGGGGGAGGAGGGAGGAGTCGTGGAAAAGAGAAGAAGAAGAAGAAGAGAGGGAGAAAGAATTAGGAGAAATAAGCAAGTGAGAAGGTGAGTAAATTGCAGACGAGAGGGAGAAGGCAATAGAGGAGGAATCAATACTGAGAAGGGAAAATGGGCCGTGACAAAGAACCAAGACAGAGAAGAGCGAGAATGAGATCATTATTACGAGTTTCATGACAAAATGCAATATATCAACCTGATGAAAAAAGGTTTTACTGCAGCAAAGTATCAAATGATCTGGAAATGAATAAATATTACTGGAGTATTAGCAATTTATGACCAGTGTTGTATTCAAAATAATCATAAAAACAATCATTACACAGCAAAACAACTGTCGATGAAAAATACTGACAAAATACTGGAAGAGGAGGAGGAGAAGGAGGTTGTGTTCTTTGCGGGCAGAGATCTACCATGAGAGAAGAGCAGAAGCGAGGGAGTTGGAAGGGAAAACTAGGCCACGTGGAAAAATCCAGCTGTAATGATCCAAATCAGGAACCGGGCCGAAAGCTCGCATGTCTGCCTCTCTTCTTTGTCAAAGTCTATCTTTCGTTTTCATCTTTCTCTTCTCTCTGATATTCAGTTAAGCTGTCTGGTCTTCTCTTCTACTTCCCCATCCCTTCCTCTCCCGAGACTACCTCTCTCCATCTCTACATTTTTTATCTCCTTTACCATCTTCTCATCCCCTCCCCCTTGTTTTCTCCAGTGTGAGAGATCACTCATCCAACAACCAACCACACATCATCATCTAATCTGGCCATTTCAAGGTCTAAGTATACCTCCAATGGGGTCACATTAGTCCAGCGTAGCATTATTGAGGCTGAGACACAAAGACGGGGAAACGTGGCATTTTCAAAGCAGAAACAGATACACTTTAATAGGATTCATGAGGTGGTTGGAAAAGCACAGGCGTCCTTTGTGTGGAGAATCAGAGAGGCAGGTACAAACACACACAAACACAGATCAGGAGAGACGGGAAGAGCCAGGAAGAGCCGGGAAGAGCTGGCCTGACACTTCCTGTGTCCCATGAAAATGCGGGACGTCAGCAAACAGTCGACTCCGAACACTTCCTGATGTTCTGTGCACTTCCTGTCGGCCTCACTATCACTGAACCCAGTGAGTAGAATGCTTATTTTCCAACTGTATTAGGATCATATGACTGTAATTAACTATTTCAAGCTAAATCCCATTAAAAACTACGAGTTATTAAAAGTTAAAACTGAAGTTTGCCAATTGTCCAGCCATAAACTCGAGATTAATAATTTCAAATGCTGTCCAGTGCCAGTATTAAAGCTAAAACAATTATCTGATTAATCAATTTCAACTTTTATGATAATAGTTTAATCATTTGAGTTGCTTTCAAGAAAATAAGACAAACAAAGTATTATTTTAAATTGAATATCAATGGGTTTTAGACGAGCTATTTCAATATGTCACCTATCTGGGGAGGAGCGTTTTTAACAACTTCTAATCTTCAATTCTAATCTGTTTTATGTATAATGAGGGTAATAAAAGAAAAGCGTTTGTGTGACTGTGTGATTTACTAACAGTGCAGTAAAACATGGCAGGAACAAGACAAAGATTTGCTTCACTGCTGCAGGCCGAGCTCAGAGGCTCAACGCTGGCACTGCTTACAGACCGATGAGTTAGAGGTGTTAAGTATACAGAGGGAACATCGTGATGCCATCTTCAGCAAAAGATTCCCAACAGTGTTAACCCCGCTCACTAAACACACACACACGCCCGACACAGGATACATGGAGTTTATCCAGATTGAGAATGAAGATTAGATGCAAGAAAAAAAATCTATGTACTCTAATTGCTTGCCTTAAATTTGTCTCGACACGCACACATCCACACACACACACACATTTTCTAGCTCCTATTTGTAAAGGCCAAACTTATGACTGTTGGCTTCCTGACCCGCTTGTTCTTCTAAATGTTCAATTGTTCTGTTTCCTTTCCAGGTTTCCTGACTTAAACCCGGCTCCATAAAAAGGATTGTCGTGAACTGTTGTGTACCCGACAAGTTTTAACAAATCTGCTGCACTTTTAAGCTGATTTTAAGCTCGTGTAAATGTTATTACACTCGTCAAATTAGGATTATTAAAGCGAAAACAGCAGAGGAGCAGAAACCCATACTGTGGGTCATTATGGAGCTACTTGAGTAAATATAATGTTCATTTGAACGTTGCTGTTCTACTGACTTAGGGCCCAGTGTTCTTCCATATATGACCCCGTCGTTATTGCTTTAGATATCCTGTCTTTGTCGCACAGCAGTTATACACAAGCACTAACACACACACACACACAAACATCCTACCGCCCTTGTGAATGATTTAAGCTGGATCAAATGTCCCCGACTCCAGTTTCAGTCAAGTGATGCTGCAAGCAAGACGCCAAGTTCACATTTCTGGGTCTATTCTTCCAGACAGCCGCTACAAGTGACTCACACACAGCTGACAAAAGTAATGAAAACTCATGTATGTAAAATTGTATTGAAAATTGCTGCAATCCAGACCACCAGGAGAAGAAGGGAACGAAAGAGAAAGAATGTTTGGCACAAATGAATGAATGACAGGGTGAACTTGATAGCATCCAAGCCAGTAAGGATGCTAAAACATGATTAGACAGTAACAAACTGCTGTCAGGTCCTATTGTTCTGGACTGACTCCAGAGGACACGGGACAGGCCCTGTAGGGTTACAGCCTCATCACAGCACCGACGAAGGAGATGAGCTGCCAGTGTGATGTTGACAGAACACAAGAGGTCTAAAAGCTGCAGCCTTACGGGGCCAGAAAACACGTTCTCCAACTGTAATAGATCCATGCTGTATCAACTTTCCAAAACAATATCAAAGTCTATACAAGGGTTGATTGGTAAGTTCATGAGTTACGGTAGAAGGAGTCAATTTAAGAAAACCTCGCACCAGCAGAGGTGGAGCATATGGATCCCTTCTTTGTAGAGATCGACGTCAGAAAGTGGTCCACAGTCACCATCGACCACTGAGCTCCTTCTTCATCTAGGGGAAGAGGACGTATTCTGAGGGGGCCAAATTAGGTGAATAGGGCAGTTGTTGGACAAGTTCAAATCCGCAACCCGAAGCCCTTCAGACCGAGGTAGCGGATGACTGCACCAACACCCAATGTCGTCCCTTTTCTTAGACAGTGCCGACTTTTCAGTCTATATCGGTATCGGCATGTATTAGCCGATAAATATCGCCTATACTAATATCTGACTTGATAGATTACGTGAAAGCATTTGATTTGAAATCCTAGGCAAATTTCTCTACAAAAACAAAGTAGATTTGTTACGTTTTATTAATCAACTTTACTCGAACAAATAAATGAACATTTGAAGAGTCAGAGCTGTTCTTTAGTTTTTGTTGTTATAGTGATGTCAGTCAGATTTGGTTCCATCAGAGCTGTGGCATATTCAATCATCCATCTTTGCTCACTGCATCTGAGCCTTTCTTGTGTACATAAACTGCAGGAATTCTTTTTAAAATACAAAAATGTGAAATTATCGGTTATCTTATCGGTATCGGCCATGAGAAGCAGGTAATTATCGGTTATCGTATTGGCTGAAAAAAAATGGACGCGCATGGAACCAGAGACGCATAACTCATCACCTTCTACCCGAGGCCACAAACTTAGCATTTACCGACTAATCAATGTTCAATACCAATTATTTCTGCATCTGCAGACTAACATTGGTAGAATCAATTAAGTTAATCAGCTAACTATTTGTCCACTGACTGAAAATGTATTGATGAGTTAGACTAATATTGATAATAATTTAGCAAGCTACAGCTTCACAAACACGTTACCAATAACTGATCACTGAGTGTGGAGTAACAAAAGAAAAAAGGATTTCATTGATTCATCAAAGCAACTTCTTACATATTGATTGCAACTGCCAAATAACAGGACCAGCTGTGAATATGTGGGTATTGACAATGCCAGAGTTGGAGTACTGATCAGTTTGGGACTTTCAGACTGTTGAGATTCCCAACAGCTCAAAAGCCCCTCAAGAGGCCCATGTCCAGCTCTGCTTCAGTGCAAATGCTGTCTTCCTCTAATCATCTCTCTCATGGGACAAACCACCTTTACTGACTTATACATTTAGCAAAGTGAGACAGTTGTGCTCGCAGATAAAAATCGAACTGTGATGGTCCGTTAATGGAGAGCAATCATTACCTACAGGCTGAGAAGTGGACTGCAGTTTTTTTCCTGCGTGCTGAAGTAAAACCCATCCTGAATGAACAGTAATCTGGAGTTTGTGTGAGAGAAAGAGAGCGAGAGAGATTTAATGGACGTCCTTCTGCCTCCTTTAACAACTTAACCATTTAGTTTATTTTAACGTTAAACTGGCTATTAATGCCACTGGGTTAACATAATACAGACCTCGGACAAACAGTATCTGTTTTATGAGTTATGAAGAGGATTTGTTACATAAAACAATGAAGTCAGTTGCATGAAGTTTTGTTTTTAATCAAAGGAGAGTATTGCAAACTTAATTTAACATGCTTTTCTGTTTTAAATAAATATAATAAATATAAAACGCTAGGCTCCAAGCAAGTCACGGGCTGCAGAAAAACGCAACTAATATTTGGGCCAAAAAGGCTTACTGTAGATACTCAGAAGACTACGTCTGTATATTTTGGCCCAGATACTGTTTAGAGCCACGTGTTTTCACTTTCCTTCAATGCAAAGCTTATTCCAGCAGGAACTGCTAATCACAAGAGCTGAGCAATGTGTTGCCACAGAAGAGATGCAACAAACTGTCACCGAAACCATCGCACAAAGAGCTTCTTCTTCGGCTGTTAGACGGGTTTGTCGTACATATAATTGAGGTTGGACAATTGGACGACTCCTCATATCCCCATGTTGTCTTCTTTCTCCACCTGTCTGACACACACACACACACACATACACATATGCACACACAAGCTGAGTTCCAAACCCCAAGGAGTTTAGTTTCAGTATAAGAATCAATAATTAAAAACCACCTCTTTTTCATCAGCGCCAGCATCACAGATGTGACCCGAGTCTATTGGCTGTCAGCACCCCCATCCTCTCCCTCACACACAAGCTCTCCACACCCCCTCCCTCCCTGCCACAGTCAATTGCAGTAGAGGCATTCATTTTTAAAGCACCCCTGTCCCTGGGATTATAAAACAGAAATGCTGGTGGCAACACCACTGCTGCAGGGGGGGTAACGATAAGAAAGAGATCTGCAGTAGCCCAACAAGCACCACTTTGAGAAGGTTTGTTTTCTCATCTTAATGTGTTTTAAAACCTCGTCAGAGACACGCTGAACCTTTCCACTGGCTTGCAGAGCAGCAGGTGTTGTATTTACAGGATAAACAGCAAACATGAGGCCATGTGGGGAAAATTCCCTGATGTTGGCAGGCAAGACGGGCTTCATAAAACTACTTCCTCTGATGTCAAAAGCACACAAGTGATTACAAGGGAGTCAGGGCATGTGATGTGCCCCTAACCAGCACAGTAATGTGGCAAAACTAGAAGCCATGTTTTGTTTATCCAATATATCAACAATGAAACAGTCCAGATTATGAAACTGGCAGACTGGGATGGCTGTCTGCCCAAAGATCAGCTTACACCTTCAGACACACTCTGTGACCCGGGTATTTTCAGCCCATTCCTTTCAGCCCCAGACAAAAAATAACATTCCTACAATATTCCCAGAGGGACATATGAATGTGTCTAAAATGGGCGGCAGAAAGTAAAATCACCTCAACCTGTGACTTCGGTAAATGATCTGTTTATTTTTGGCCCGGCATAGCTCTGATATTTGACACTTCACTGTAATATTTGTATGCATCCTCCTGAAAAATATGAAGGTATTCTCTTTACCTTTATATCGCTCTAGCACATCCTCATACGCCTGGGCGAATTCCTTCTCCTGGGAATGGTTTGTCGGCAGCAGACCCGGTATGAACCCGGCCATGGTGGCTCTGCAAGCCGGCTGGCGAGTCGAGAGGGGTCGGCCAGCAGACTACCGCAGTGACCCGGTCCGTTGCTGCGCGTCAAGCCCCCAGCTCTGGATCCTTATTCCCGTTGGCGTCCAATCCAACACCACCTTGTCTGAAACTAGGGATGCATTGGCGCACACTAAAAGCCCGGTAGCTCACTTCCAAGCAGGATTAGATAATCCTTAGGGACACTTAAGAGAATAAAAAAAGGACAGCAAAAACCTTAAGTGAGCGCGAATTTATGAAACTACGCTAAAGACGCGAGTATCTACCTGAATGAAGGTTACATAAACGCTATCTATCCATTATCGCCGCCTGTGTATGTGTGTGTGCGGGCGGGAGCACACAGTCGCATCGCTCGGTGTGTTATCTCCGTCCAGTCCCTCCTTGAATATCGGCTTCCACCCGGCGACTGGTGCTTTTTGTGCCTCCTGTGTGAGTGTGTGTGTGTGTGTGTGTGTGTGTGAGGGATCCTACACAGCCCAGATGAGTGTACGCAGAGGGGGGGCAGTGTGCCCGTTTCCGTCCCCAAATCGGAGGAGCTTCCAGGCGAAACCGTATCCGGACTCGGGCTTCCTATCCCAGGCTGTGTCGGCGTCCTGTGGATCCGAGGCGAGCCGTCCGAGCTCCCAGCATGCTTCCCAGCTGTAATGGCCGCTTCTATCCGAGGCGTTGTGGTCTCTGCTTCTGTGTGAATGTGAATGTCTATGTTTGTCTCCCTCTCTCTCCCTCTTCTGCTCAGGTTTCTCGACTCTTCCTGCAGTGGCTGTCTTCCATCCCTCTCTACCGGCCACGCCAGGAACCTCCGCCACAGGAATTTCAGGAGCCGGTGGGGAACAGCTAGTGTTAGCTAGCTTACATGGCCGCCGGTGGACAATGGAGCTGGAGCGCCCCCAGGTGGGAAACACGGCTCGGTGACAGGTAACCATGAACACCCGGCCAGGCCATAAACAGGCTATTAGCAGTAATGTCCCACCGTAACTTTAACATCTTAAATACTTGGGTTTATTTCCGGAGCTTACATCGCGAATTAGACATCCAGCTCTTACCTTCAAAAGTGGTGATTCAGTATTCCTCTGGTAGAAGATACCACCTACTGCAGAGGTTTTCAAAGTGGGGGGCAAACAGTTTCAGGGGAGGCTCAGAGAATGGAAGTGAAAAAATATTACATTAGTAATGAAATGGAGATCACATAGAATAGCCTGAATGTGTGTGATTTGGTTAAAGAGATATACAGTAGTTTCGGGGAATTGTTTTGCCCACTTTCCCAGAGTCAGAAACTAATAAATGCCTTAGGACAGACCTTTTTTTTATGTATCTGGTGTAGTCTGAAGTTATGTCAAACAGCAGCTTTAGGCTATCTTGGCTCAAGTGTTGAGTGTCTAGGGTCAAAATGATCCTACAGGCGTCCAGGAATTGTACGAAATTACGCAAGTAAACTAAAGGGGGGCGCCTTTTTCCAAGCTTTGTCTGAGGGGAGGCCCACAGTCTTAGACTTTGAAAACCCCTGACCTACTGTATATGAGCCCGAGTCAAGGCCAAGACTTAAAAACAAGTCCATTTTCAAGACCATGGGTTTAATTAGACTTATTTTGAATATTGTTAATATTCAAAAGTGAAATTTCTGTATTGGAGATTGGGGCTTGTTGGCTACAGGGAGTTGAAAGAGAAATGTAACATAAAACGTATACCCTCTTCATATGGACTCTTGTATTCTTGCGTTTTACATTCAGTCACAGTAATGATGTTAACAAATAAATTAGTCAATGCACAGTTGTGGTCTTGATTGGTCTTGAAATAAAATCCCGAGTCCTCTATGTCTGAGACCGAGACAAGACCTAGTAAAAGGGCGTTCGATTCCGAGGCAAGACCGAGACCCTCCAAAAAAGTGACCGGTCTCGAGACCAAGACCGATTTCGATCCTACAACTCTAGTAGAAGTGTGGCTGTGACTGTTTTACAGAACTATTCATTAACTCACTGGATACAGGTGATAAATTGGAAGGACCACAGAATGAACGAGGAGAGAGACATAATGTACATTAGAGGCTTCCGTAACCATGTCAAGTAATGGTTTGGTCCACTTGGCCCCTCAAAGGGAGCCATCGCTTCTAAGAGGTAGGCTACATATTTATTTTGAGTGATCACTATGAAGAAAAAATAACAGTTTTAGTCATTAATTTTGCAATGTATAATTATCAAAAACGATGGAAAATCACTCAAGAGTAAGCAAGAAGCATGAGTGCAAATACGCCAACAGACCAATACATTTCATATACTATTTCAAATAAGGTCAAATGAGTTTACTCAACACACTGTGCCTCTTTGTAAGGAAGATCTGGCTGTGGATGAGCTGAATCAATTGAGCACACTGCCATCTATAGGCTAACTGAATCTATATTACAGAGGAGTGTGGCAAAATGAGTCATATCCGAGTTAAGGTGTTAACAGTCCTACAGTATAAACCAGCAGACCATGATCTGAGTGCAACCAGAGGAACCACAATCAGGGAACGAGGATATAAAGTAGGCAATATGTGCAGTTTATATAGCCAAAAACAATAAAAGAATAAACTTCCTGCCACAGTTGAAGTGAGCCTCTGTGTTTGACTCCAGTGATCTGCAAGTCTGTCCTGTCCCGCTGGGTGACACACAGCCATCAGTGGGTAATCTCAGCATGCGATCATCCTGAGGTCGAAGCCCCTGAAGCAGCCTCATTGAAATGGTCTAGAGATTATGTCATTTAATCCCATAGAGACACATAAGGATGACCTTAAAGTGAAGCACAATGCCGGGACCATGCAAGCTTATAGCTGAAGTACCGTACTTCTATGTACTATGTTTCTATGGCTGGAAAATGGAGACTATAGTGCACAAAATGTCATGTATACACCTTTTTTGACCAGGGTTGAAGCAGATGTGGAAATTCTGTCAGGCTGAAATCAATATGGGATTGAAATACAAATAAAAGCTCCTAAAGGCAGACAGCTTTCAAACCACCGCATTGGTTGGGGTTTGACTCCTGCATCCAACACATCCTGCTCTCTGGTCTCTCTGGTCTACACCTCAACTTTGTAGTTGAAGGCATCTACAGTGAGTGGACACTTTAGTAAGTACATCGAAATGCAATTCAATACAACGATACTGCCATAAAGGCTACTTTTATGAAGCCTTTACAGTTTCTCTTGTGGCATTAGGTATATAAACACTCCAGCGTCCATACACGCTCATTCATAAATCAGAAGATGGTTGTAAAAGGGAAAAGATAAAAGAGATGCAAGAAAGTGTCAGCAAGCAAATTAAACCAGCGTGGACAGCACATACCGTATGCATCATCGGAAATCTGAGGCAGCGCTTTGCAGAACGAAACAGAATGTTTGTCAGGGTAACAGATGGAGGAACAAGCTACAGATAGAAAGAAAAATATGTTTATCTACTGAAACATCCAGGCTTGTTCACTACAACAGGAAGCAACAGGATTATGGGAAATGTGGTTCAAATTTTTAACGGTAAGAGTGCTCAAAATGTCAAGTGGTGTCACATGTTTACAACAATTATTAACATTAATTAAACATCCAGGGCTAAATTGGTAGGAACAACCAATTTCTCTCCTTCCTCTCTTCCCGTCTTTCATTGGCTCACCCCTCTTTACTCTCACCAGCCACACTCCATGTGGCACACACACACATTCAAACTCACATACTGAATACAAACAGTGTTCAATGACAGTACAAATAGAGGGCGTCCAAAATTTTTATGATGACAGAAAAACAGGCCAGTGAATGTGGTCGTTGTCCGTCCAAACTCCTCACACACACACACACACACACTGTCGTACAGAGGGAGGTTGTTGTGACCCTGGCCTCTAGGTCCCAGTAACATTTCATTTCCAGTTTACTGCAGAACATGAAACAGGAATCTTTTACCAGTTTACTGGTATCATGACAAACAAAACAGGTGGTATCAATGTACAGAAAAACAAAGAAGAAGAAGTACACGACCCGTCAATGTGTGACACCATTATATCTCCACCTAGTGGTGGATAATGGAAAAGTCAAACTTGGCCTGACTGGCTGTTAAGACTTTCTGTCTTTTCGTTTATGTTCTTTCATTTGTATGTTTTCTTTTTTTTTTATCACTTCTTGATGTGTATTAACTGTAAATAAAATAAATATTAAACTAGAAAAAGCTTGTCTGTATGTGTATCAATTAAAAATGAAAATAAAGAACGCAGAAAGAATATTGAGTCAACACTCCTCAACACATCGGCATGGCCGACGCCTCGGCAGAGGAGCTCCACCATGCCTTCTAACGTTTCTGCACACATTCGCCAGAAAACATTTAACCTCTACTGTTTGATGTTAGGACCCATTCCCGGCACTCTTTGTTATCCATGTCTGCATTTTTGTTTGAATTGCAGTCTAATAAAGCAGATCAGTGCCCCAAATTAGCAGGAGATTGAATGAAATTATAAAAAGATGTGCGACTTGGATTAATGTCTTCTGCGGGTGGCAGTTCTTTAGTCCAGGGTTTCTCAACCTTTTGTTACTTAAGGCCCACTTCTGGTAGTGAAAACTTTCTAAGGACCAGCCTCCTAAATAAATGACAAAAAAGAAAATAGCATGACCCCAAAAAACAGACAAAAAATGTAAAAATATACTGTGCTGTGACAGGATTTCACCACATTTAACACAGTGCTTTCAGCTCAGCATCACTGCCTGCCATTATGAATCAGGGTCATATTTCCTCACCACAAGCTTTACTGGTGGAGAGGGTTGTCTCCTACATCACTTTTTGTGCCACTGCGTCCAAGGGGACGTTAGCTAGCTGTGGCAGACGTTAGCCAGTAGTGGCAGAACGCTTTTGTCCGGTGATATTTGTAACTGTTGAAATTGAAATTCTGCATTTTTGTTTGACTTTTTTTTTTTTTAATTATATGAATTCTTGAGCACAAAGATATTTAAAAAATTATTAGCTTTGTAAAGTTCCAAAAAATTTGGCATTACCACTGCTTTCCTGGCGGTGCCCTTGAGCAAGGCCCCAAACCCCTAACTGCTTGGGGTGCTGTACTGCAGCAGACCACTGACCCCATATAAAGATGGACGACATGAAAGCTCCCCAAAAGTGAAGCCAACACATCTCAATCGCCCCCTGGTGGTGGGCTGCAGTACAGGTCATAAACCCCTCCTCCTCAATCATATCAGGTAGGACATGGGCCAAACTAAAAACTCAAAGTACACCTTAATTAAATGTTTCCTAAAGATGGTTTCTGTCATTTTAGGTAGTTCTTATCACGCTGATGTTTGTCCAAGTGTTCATTGTTCTGATCAGATTGGTTTTAATTAGTTATTTGATGCTATAAAAACGGGGTGAAACGTCATGACTGACAGCTGAGTCCTGCTCGCGATTGGACGAGCACCAGCGCAAGATGGCTGCGCGCTATATTTTGGCTTCTTTTTTGTACAGTGGGAGGAAGTGGAGACGCGGTGGCCACCTTTATTTATGTCAATGTGGCAGACCCATCATTCTGACATCTAATAAATAATAAAATAAGTAATTCTTATTATTAAATATTAGTTAAGATTCTTTGTAAAGTCTGACGTTTAACTGCAAACTCAATTATAGAGTTTGTAGAGTATCAGAACAATGCATGAGTAGAATACATAGTTCATTCAAGAATGCAGATAATCAGCGTGACGTCTGTGTTCCAATAAATGGTGTATAAGCAGGGAGCATCAAACGGGAGAGGTCATTAAAGCACTGAAGAATACAGGAAGTGAATTTATATCACCACCTATCTTTAAAAAACAGAACTCTACTTATCTCTTGTACAAAAAGAGTCTCGTGATTTTAAAGCACACATGGTGGTTTTCATGTGTGAACCTGTCAGAGTTTTTAATTACAGGAGAGCTTTAACAAAAGACAGATTTAAGGCGGTTTTCTTCCGTGGCTGAGTTTAGCTTTGTGTTTCGGTCTGTTTAACTCTCTCAACACATTCCTCTCCAAGTTTTCAGCGCTTCTCTGGTTCAGTCTTAATCCCTCTTTCTCTGTTTTATGACCTCCCTCACCCTCCTCTTTAGTTTAAAGTCATCATTTCTTTCCCTTCTACCCCCTCCTTTGAACCTTGCCCTCTTTTTCCTCCACTCCCTCCATCTCCGATTGAACCCCCCCGCCTTTACCCAACTCTATTTCTTTCCCCTCTTCATTACCTTTAACACTGACTCATTCACTCCTCTCTCTGTCTTCTTTAACAAACTCCCTCCTCTTTTCTCCCACTCCAAATTAAAATTCTGACTCCCTCGCTCTCTTTCACTATTTGTTTTGCCCTCCTTTTATATCCAGTGTCCGTCTCTCTCACCCCCGTCGCCATTGCTTCCCCTCGCCTTTTATAACCATAGAAACAGAGGAGACCATGTCGCCATGGCAACAGGGGAGTAGCTTTGGGCTGAGGCGTCCTTTCAGCTGCCTGCGGAGAAAGAAATGTGGACGGAACAGCAGCAGGCAGGACGGTGGGCGCCTAAGTTACATGCAGGCACACACGTCTGGGGTCCTGATGTTCACGTGCATCGATTAGGACTGCTGCAGTCTGACACACACACATACACATAGTGCATCACACACACTTCATGATGTGTCATCTTATTTAGTAATCTTATAGCTCAATTTTCTGCACAGATATTTATATTTTTCAGTTTTATCACTCTTGTAAACCAAAATATCTACGAATATACAGTAAGTCTAAAACACTTTAAATAGGTCTGAATGTATTTTACGTTCAACATCTTCTAGATCATCTATATGGAGAGAAATTAGTCTCAATACTGGCAAAAAAAATGCATGTTTCACAGTCCAATAAAATAAAATGTATACAGTATGTATCAGTATGATAATTTGTGATACTTTCACAAATGCATTTTCCAACCCAGGAAAAAAATACCAACCAATTTGTGCAAATAAAAAAACAATTGTACAACCACACTTGAATGTCAGTATTGCACATATTTATTTCCAAGATTCCAAGTTAGTTAATCTAATAAGCTAATCAATTTAAATCAAAGCCAGTGGATTTAGCGCATATTACGCAATGTTAACAACGGTTTAAACCGATGCCGTTCCAGGTTTGAACCGCACGTGAATGCATGCAGTCAAGTTTCCCACACAATCACCACACACACATATATATATATGTATATGTTGGTATTTGTTTGATAAATTACAAATCAGCACACACATCCCAGAAATCACGTTTTTAATTTGTCGATCATGACACACAGATTTGACACCGTTGCTGACACTTATTTCTCGCTCACGCTTTAAATTGTAATTCAAGAGGTTCAGCCCCAAACTCTCGCTCAGATAAACAGAGAAACCAGCAGCTGTTGGGCGGTTTCATTGACATTCATGCTCAGCAGGCACGCAGAGCAGTCCAGAGAGGCTGAATAACAGAGTCCAGTCAGGACAGCAGCGTGAACTCATCTCTCCACAGAGCTCCTTGTGTTTCCGCTGTCTCCTTCTTTACTTCTGCCTCTGCCTTTATTCGGTCTTGTAGGAAAGCAACTGTTCCCTCCTCCTACATTTATTTCAAGACCTTCTCTAATAAAATACATGTTCCAGGCAGAGGAGAACTGGGTTTTCAGTCCCTGTACTCCTTGTAATCTTCCTAATCAATGAACAGGAATCTCAATCATCTACTATTACACTCATTATACATTCTGATATTGTAACCGGACTATAAACCATGCAGCCTATTGGTAAAAGCAGCCTAATGTATTCATTTTCCACATTCCAGCCTCTGCCTGAATGGAAATTGGGGTCAATGTAAACACATAGTCCACATTATGTAAAATGTAATATCATCACAATAGCCTTTACGCCTCAGTGAGCGCCGGACACGCCTGGGAAATGCTGGATGTTACCAGAAACATGAGCTGAGGTTGAATCACTCCGCCAGCTTACAGAGCAAATGTGGAAGCATCGCTATTATAGAGTCTAAATAGATGAAGAGGACCCATCGATTAGTCATATTAATTTACAAGAGAAGTACAACATAGACATGTATATGCTCTTTCAATTCATTTTTTTTTCTTAAAATCCCTTAAACACACCACTCTTTTAAAAGAATAACACCACATTTTGAGAAATATGCTCATTCTTGGCAGGTGTTTTTGACGGGATATCATCTCATAAGAAGCTGGAGCCGACACTGGCTAGCTTAGCTTAGCATAAAGACTACAAGCAGGGGGAAACAGCTAGCCTGGCTCTGTCCAAAAGTCGTGAACAAAGAAGACGAACCATGTTAATCAATGAGCTTTAGAGGTATTGGTAGGTGCAGTTCAATGCATACGATTTGTCGTATAATCTATCTGAATATGCTTGATTAAATGACATTATCAGCAAAAATAGCAAGAGCCTTTAACATAGTGCATATTCCTAAATACTTGGAAGACCGCAGGATACATAAGAAATTCACAGGAGTAGTGGTAATAGGGGTGTTAATAGAGCACACAGCTCATTTCTTCCTGGGAAGAGGTTGAACTGGCCGTGACAAAAATGGCTTCAGAATTAGTTCCTCCTTTAAAGGTGAAATGTGTAAGATGTCGAGTCTCATTCCCAGGTCGCCATATTCCGACGCTTTGGGTAAGTAGGTCCAGTCGGCCAACCAACCCACAGCGTTGGTATTTAACGACCTGGGAATGAGACTCAACAATCAACTATCTTCTAGACTAGTCTAGACATAGACTCAACTGTGTCCGCTCTATAAAGTAGAAGCTTTATAGAAATATTTGCAGGTGAAGAAATTCCACACTGCAGAATATTGGCACTGTTTGAAAAGTGTTTTTAAACCTCCTGGGTGGTTTGTACTGGCACTGGTCTGCTGCTGTCAGGACCATATGACCTCTACACAAACAAGTCTGACTCGCTGACTCAGCCCAAAGGTGCAGACAGGAAACCTCTTTTAATAACTCTTAAATAACTTTTTTTTTCTCTTAAACTCTGTCAGAACTTTTCCTTATGAGTAGATGTTTAGCTCAACACTCTCCAACTCTTGGCGTCCGAAACCGCAGCAAATCTGTGCATTTCCACTACATGCCACATGTTCATAAGACAGACATTAAAAAAAGGAGGAGCGGAAAACATTTCATTAAAAACAACTCACATGAAACAGTTTGTGTTTGTCTACTCACATCTGCCAGCAGCCATGACAGATGGATTCGGTTAGAAAAGCAGGCCTCGAAATTGGAAAGATGTAAGTGCGATTCAACGCAAAACCAGAATCATGTTTGTCACTGGTTGTAAATAAAAGATAAAACTGTACATTTCCTTTTAGCGTTGCAGGTTTTAAGAAGATGTTTCCGTATCCATCTTGGTTGCTTTGAAAGACCAACTTTCAGGACAGTGACGGTAAATGTGGAACTTTGGGCTGTGTGTGGATTTAATCATCGGCAATGAAAAAGATGACCACAGGACATGAAAGTGATGCCAACCAGGCTCCAGCATGACAGATGACTTCACTTCCTGCTCAAATCTGGTTGTAATTAGTCTTTCACATGTGAACAACAAGGCCCAACAGCCCTCTTATTTAAGCCCCAGCACCAACTCGTGACACTTTTCAGTTTTGATTTCCCACTTGGCTTCATTAAAATTGGAATTCATTATGGTCACGACTATGTCCATAGGTACTGATATTGGAATAACTGGGGTTGGAGGGGAGTCCATTTAACACTGATATGAATGATTTCAATACGGCTATTTTCCACAGAAGCTACAGGAGTAATGAACAGATCTGGATCCGCACCAAAATCTGTGATGTTCGTTTGGACATACGTATAAATCTGTGTACCTTATTGAATCCCTATTAACTTGGCTACACATTGGTGGTAGTTGCAGGTTTCTAGCACTATTTGTTACCGTACAGCAGCCAGGAAAAGACTACCCCCCTATGAAAACACCTTTAACCTTTAAGCCCCTTTATCCGGATCTGCGCCAAAATTGAATGGGTTATTCGTTGGCCCATGCCCCATCCTTCCACCAAGTTTCGTGGAAATCCATTCAGTAGTTTTTGCGTAATCCTGGTGACAAACCAACCAACCAACCCACCAACAAACAACAACACGGGTGAAAACATAACCTCCTTGGCGGAGGTAATAAAGTTGCGGATGTCAGCGAGAGAGTTGTGTAGCTGTGAAAGTGATTCGTTAGCATGTGACGGGTTAATTTCAGCTGCTGAGAAAAGTCATTTTACAATATTAGATTGTTTACAGTATTTGTTGTTTACAAAGTTGCCACAGTAGTTACTTCCACAGATTATGTCTGGCTGATTATCGGATCCAATATTTAATATTATTCCAATTATTGGTATCTGTGCGCTGTTGTTTTTTTGTCCAATTGTCGAAAAAATAATTTAAAGATAATTGTTTATAATAGTAATAATATTATTTTGTGTTAATCTCAATCTGCAAAATAACTAGTAACTTTAGTGATCAAATAAATATAGTGGAGTGGAAATATAAAGAAGCAAAGTAAAAGTACCTCAAAATTGTATTTAAGAGTAGTACTTGAGTAAACTGTATATAGTTACTGTACATTGCATCACTGCTAATTCTAAACTTTGACACGAAAATGTTTCTTCTTGATTACTATTAATCAATATTGGCCCTGAAAAAAAACATATCGGTCGATCCCCATTACTTAATTATAATCAATAAATTATGTAAAAAGTTGTAGCAGTGAGTGCACACCTTATGGGGGATTTTATTTTATTTTTGGATGTGCAAATGTGTGTGCACGTGACAAACACTCAGTCCGAGAAATGCATTCAAACTCCCTGTATTCTCTCTCATCTGCTACACACACACACACACACACACACACACACACACACACACACACACACACGACTTTAATTTAATTTAGCTAATTTCCCTCTCACTCGACATGGAACATCTTGCTTGCTCGGAGAGATAAATAAATTCACCACGTCCAAACACATGTTGTCTTCAGTCTAACACAAAAACAATCACTCACGCACTTACGCCGCATCTTCACACGGAAATTCTGCCACTAAGTCAAATATCAAATCCAGCAGTTCCAGCTCTATTGCAGCACCTGGTTCCCAGAAAAGTTTTCCCTCCAAACATTTACAGACAGATTTAGGAAAAAGAACGCATTAAACCGGTCGTAAATGTAGCTGATTGTAAAACCAGATATCTCAGAAACAACACAAAGGCTTCTACTGCAAAACACATACAGAAGTTTACAGAATATAAAACACAAGCTCTGTAGGTCTAAAGCGTCTGTTTCCAGTGCAGGAAATACATCTAAATATATCACACATTTTCTTCACATATGTACGAGCCATAACATAAACATAATACACGCACATAAGTCTTTCTCTCGCTATGATCTCTGCAGTGACATCAACCCCTGCACCCTGTCCTGACTTACATGCTGTTTCCATGTCTGCAAAATAGGTTTTTACTGTCTTGTCATCGCCTCCATCCCCCAACCCCCATCACCTCCCAATGCAACTGGCATTTACAGTGACAATGGTATTATAGCTGCACGCCAGTTTTTAACAGTTTATTTCTCACATTTAAAAAACGGCTTTAAAACAGGATAGACAAGAAACTGTTTCTTACAACACTCTAAGGACAGGAAGAGTTGGGGATCTACAGTATATCTAATATTATAGCACAACATCTGTGTATCTTGTGGTTTTCTGCATTGAAAAACTGTTTGCAGATGAATTAAACAGACTAGAGTGTCTGTTTTTTTCGATCAGTCCATGCTATATCACATCAATACAACAATATTTCTCAGTGATTATCGCCCAGTTTTAATGAGTTTAACACTAGTTTAACACTAGTTTCAGTTTATTCTACAGTTGCATCAAATGCTTGATAAGCGTTCATAGATAATGGATGGGTAGTGTATATGCTGAGGGGGCTGCAGACCAGGACATCCATCCACTGACATAAAAGCCTCAAATGGTAAAAATAATCAGCACAATTATGAGATAATGTGAGTGGAATGATAAGAGGTGCAACACCAAGCCTCACTTATCAAGCTGCATGTCTTCCCTCCCTCCGCTAAAAGCGGGAGAGCTATTAGCCTGCTAGCAGTGTGTCATTTCGCGGGCAGGGGGGAAAACCCTGGCTTCTCCGGAGAACTGAGTAACCTACATTTATCCTCCATCTTCTGGTACAGCGAGTGGGAGAGGAGACAAGAGACCAAGAGAGAGGAGTACAGATATTTTCACCTTTTGACGTCTGAGTGAAAGGATGCACATAATAAAACCGCCTCAGCGTAAAGATCTCCTCTCTCTCTACATGACAACTATCACACAAATGTGTTTTCCCTATAAGAACTGAACATGAACCTCCACTGAGGGTAAAAAGAAGTAAAGAAACTCTTAAAGATAACACTTTTTATAGGATACCTCAGGTGTGTTTTTATCTCAAGTATATATAAAGATTTTCCTCCCATCTCTGTGACATTTATTAACCATAGATTTTTACAGGAAGGAGGGGCTTTCTCCAAGTATGCAGGCCTTTAATCAAAGCCAGAAGAAAGCCCCAGGATCGACATGAGCAACCAAGAAAATGTCAGCATGCAAATGAGAATGAAGTGAACACATCCTCTGGCTATGGCTCAGTAAAAGAACGTTTTTACCACGACATCTAATGATAAAAAAGACTAATTGTACCAGACACCATTTTCTATTAAAAGTCAGTTTTCATGTTTTACAATAGGCATAAATATACTGTATGTTGTTGTTTTTTTGTATGCATTCTGACTCTTTGCTGATTTTCTCTGAACGGCGCGTCCTCTTCATATAGTGCAGATGTCACTTGGCGACACATCAAGCTACTCAGTCGTCCTCCTGTATCCACGATTTTCACATTTATTACATAATCTTCTTGTATTAGAAATATCTGTCATTGTAATTTGTATATTCTGTGATTTTGATCTGTACACGCTGCATCGACTGCACGTCTGTCTGTCCTAGAGGGACCCCTCCTCTGTGGCTCTTCTTGAAGTTAAAGTGGTTACATTATGCTCATTTTCAAGTTAATATTTTTATTTTAGCTTCATACTAGAATACGTTTACAGGCTTTTAGCTCCTGTCTCTTTAAGGACCCCCCTCCCGAAAAGCCCGGTCTGCTCTGATTGGTCAGCTGGCCGTGAGCACAAAAAAAGTTGGAGCTGTACAGTTAAATTAAGTTTAACAAGGATTTCTTGCTTTTTCCTTTGGAAGTCCATACAAAGGGAATTTGACCTCGTAGGGAAAAACACAGCATCTCCTCAACATGATATCCTCTAACAAAACTCTTCCCTTGCAGGAGGGCGTGCCAAACTAGCCGTAAGGTGTTCATGATGCAAAGTGTGACATAGTGATGTCACAAAGTCACGGAAGTAAAGGCTGAAGTACTGATGAGGCGTTTCAGGCACTTCAGGGGCAGTGTTTTCTGTGGGAGTAAGGAGCTCCCTTTGCTATGAGCTTTTCAACTTAGCAGACCTTATACATGCACAAAAAGATATGTCACACACTAAAGGTGATGGCAGCAACTACTTCACATTCAAATGTAGTGGAGCATTTGGATGTGAAGCTTCCCACAACAACCACGGTCTTCCTCACCAGCTGAGCAGACGCAGGTTCAGTGCCGTGCGAGATGGTTTCCCTTACCTGCGACACGAACCACCGCCCTCTCTGCCGGGTCCAGCACCGAGTCCTGGCTCTTCCTCTTCCTCCTCTCATGTTTGGACAGGTTCCATGGCAACGTGTCTCCAGGCGGCCCCACAGGTCCTGACGGGCACGGGGACAACGACCCCCCGGAACGCTCGCTTCGGAAGGACGGCTCGCTGGCGCAGGAGCGCTCGCTAAGAGTATCATCATCTGACGACTCCATGTCACTTCAGAGCTGCAAGGAGGAAGAGGGATGAGGAAGAGGAAGTAAGGAGGGATGGAAGGAGGAGAGAGGGAATTAGAGCAGAGGGGGAGGGAGAAAGATGGTCAAAAGGAGGGAGGAGGAAAGAAGGAGGAAGAGGAATTGTAGGGAAAAAGAGAAGAAGGAGCTTTAGAGATAAAGTGGAGACACTGTATAATTCATCACTGACTGTGATCACGCAGGGTTCATGAATGATGTAAAGTTTCAACGTAACAGCACAACAGTAATAATGCAGTAATCATGTGAGAGGAGAAGAAGACACAACTGGGTTAAGTTAGTCATCATGTCTAGACGACTGTTACAGTGTTTATGATGCCAACAGACCAACAGAGGAGGAAACTATAGAGGGGAAAAAAGAAAGATAAATGAGCGTGTGACATTAGAAATGATGATATAGATTACTGAGTGTAGGCTCAAAGGTGTGTGTGGAGTTAATTTAAAGGGACAGTTCATACCAAAATCAAATCTCTCTTCCTGAGAGAGATATCAACTACGTCTGCCTTCCGTCAAATATCAAAGATAACGTTTCATTATATAAACATAATAAAATAGTTCCTACATGAAAAGAGTAACATGTTCATGTTCATTCATAAACATGTTATCAGCTACAGAACACAGTCAAACACACACACACACACACACAATAGGGATTTGGGGGTGGCTGTGTCAGCAGAGCGGTGGAGAAAAGCCCTGGAATGGATCCACACGGCCTCAGTCTATGTCCGACATGGCCTCGTTCGATTTAAGGTGCTGCCTTCATTTCTCTAAAGTCAAACTCTAAAATGTTCCCTGAGGTAGATTCCACCTGTGACTCACCTGCACACTCATGGCTAGGTCCTAATCTGCTCACTTATTGGGGTATTTTTCCGAGTAGAACAATAAAACTCTTTCTGTAATTAAACTCAAAACACCTCAATCTGACACTTTGTTATCACAGAGATTGATCCTTCTCCACTGGAAGACTCCTCGGGTTGATTAGGGAAGTGATGCAGCAACTCAAACTTGAGAAACTGCGATACACAATACTTGGCTCCTCTGATGAGTTTATGAGGATTTGGAAAGCATTTATGGATTACATTAGAGCTAAGATTTAACCCCACACGTCCCTGAATGTAACTCCCTATGAAGTAAGCCACATTTACTTGCTACCTTTTAATTATTTCTGTCTTTGTGGTCCATCACAACGGGAAAAGCCTTGGGCCTTCACTTTGCAAGACTGATAAGTTACTGTTAGTGCAGCATTTTAATCACTGAGTACTGAATATATTATGTCTTACGATTTATTGATGATGTGGATGATGCCAGCTGCACTGGAAGAGGGAATCTTTTAGTAGTGACTATTCAGTAGACTTAGCTGGGACGAGGAGCAAAGACTAAAGAGGGAGAGAGATGAGATTTCAAAGCTTGTCTAGAGTTGCTATTTTTAAAGAAGAGTCAATATGCCGGGAAGACAGAAGAGAGCTTCTTCTTCTTCTTCTACTCACTTTCACTCTTTGTCCTTTCTCTCTCTCTTTTCCTTCTTTCTCTCTATTTGTTGCTCATCGATCGTCCTTACATTCTGTTTATTGGCATTAAGGTTAAAGTCCAAAGCATTTATTATAATGAAGAAGATTTACTGATAGTAAATACTTGCATAGACAGAAGCGTGTGTGTGTGTGTGTGTGTGTGTGTGTGTGTGTGTGTGTGTGTGTGTGTGTGTGGG
>JBBPCS010031285.1:0-22428 GCA_037974645.1 Hollardia meadi
CCCAAATGTTTTCAGTCTACAGCAAAAATAAAGGAATTGGCCTCACTGTTCCAATACTTTTGGAGGGGAGTGTATGTACGTTACTGCATGCTGGGATAATGACGCAGCACACCGCAAGACCTGGACCTGATTTGTACACAAGGCTTAACAACTGCACTGCTGCTGCTTTCTAAATTCTTGTGCTGCTCCTGTTTGTGTCTTGGAATAGCCGAACGCTCATCTTCAGTCCCTAAAAAAGTCAGAGGTCAGAAAAACTGGCAGCTGATTCCAAGGACTTCCATCACTGCTCTGGAGAACATGATGGACTTGTCAGTACTGTGAGTTTCGTAGTGTTACACACTCAGCGGCCACTTTATTAGGTACACCTATAAAATCCAATGCAATTAAATACAACTGTACAATAGTTCGGCCATAAATTAAACAATTAAAAAAAAAAAATTATGAAAACTTTGTAACGGTAGAACGCGCTGGATTCCATTTGATTGTATAGGCGTACCTAATGAAGTGGTATGTTGTTATTTTGGTGTCGATGCCGACTGATAAGTAACAAGAAGTTGCAGCAAAGAAATGGCAACTAGGATTGAAGTGATTTTTTTTTTTTTTTAAATGTCACATTACATAGTATGTTCATCAGAGTGTACGGACAAGTTGATTTCTATACAGTAAAACACCTCTCTCAGTACGTAGCCTCATCACAATTCTGTAAAAAAAAACCCAAAACTGATTAAATTAATGTACTGTCGATGATATATTGTTATCTAATTCCTAAATATTGATATCGCTCTCAAAAAATCCAGTATAGGTTAGGGTAGAATTGTACCTAAATTAAGCCAGCCATCAATCTCTAGAAGGCATTTCAATTACTGTCGAATAATAGTCAAAATCAACTTTGTAGGGACACTTGTGTTCTGTTTTTATTACAGAGCAGCTCTTGCTTTGAAGCGGACAGAGAAGAAGGAGAGCCAGGAACATCTGAACATAATGAAAAACAGGTGAGCAATGAGTCAGAAATTTATGAAGTAAATAAATGGCATGAATCTCCACTCTCTTGGGTTGATGATTACGAATCTCTCCAGCAAAGAATAGTCCAGCATTTACTTGTGTTGCAATGAGGGTAGTTTTTTTTTCTTGAATTATCCTCCAGTGTTTATTAATTGTCTATCCTGCTTTTTTTTTTTTATGGTGAATTTGGTTAAATTTAAACATTAAAAAACAAATGGAACAGTAAATAACAACCACATCCAAACCATTTCCTCATTTCCACCTTAAATACTAAGTTCCCTGGAAATAAATTCTCAAAGTCTAGAAATTAGTTTGTCTTGTAGTACTCTATAAAAACTTAGTGACCAGGTTATATTGCTGTCTCTATCTCTCATCTCTGCTGTCTGTCTTTCATGGATGTTTAAAGAACCGCAGATCTGTGTGTCTGTCTGACTGAGGGTGCATCTGACCTACCATTGACATACATACGTATATAAAGATGGACGACGCGTCACTACTGTACAAAATTAAAGCCAAAATATCTTGCGCTGGTGATGTCATTTGGAGCCAGAGTGTGTGCAGCATTGATCAGGCAGTGGAACTGTGGTATCAAGTCCCCACCCATGCACCCACCCGACACAATCTCGAGTCCTTTCTGCCAGAAAATCACTTCTGTCGAAAAGCATTTATTATAAAGCGTCACAAAACCCGAGCACGGTGCCGTAGCCGAATGGGTCGCAGATAGGGCTTTCATCTAGGGGACTGGGATTTGTATGCTGTGACAGATTTTTTCTTTATAAATTTATTATTATTTTAAATTTTTTCGATTAGGTTTAGGCACAAAAAATACTTGGTAATATTTAGGAAAACATCATGGTTTGGGTTAACCCTTTAGACCAATTAGACCCTTTTGCAACATTAAACACATGTTATCAAGACCTTTTTGGAAGAAAGTCTTTAAGGCTAACTTCTCCCATGTGCTCACTTTTGGGCAGCTGTGATGTCATCCATCTTTATGTACAGATAATGGGGTACACACGCCAAGTAGAGAAGCAAACACTGGACAGGATAATACGAGCACTTCAGCAGCGTTGTGTGTGACCATCAATGGCGAGCACAATTTTTTTTTAAAATTCGCTTGACCCAGATTTTTTTTTTTTTTAATGCCAGCCCTCAAAACCACGATGTGGCCAATAAAGTGTACACATATCAAGAACACTTTCAACATCATCTGCTGCTCCTTGAGTGTAAGTGTATGGTTAAAGGTTAAAGGTTGCAGCTTTTTAAGACCAAAGTAACGCTCCCATGTGTTGTTTCCTAACTACTGCCACCTACATTGAGGGGGTACTATCTGCATTGGAAAATGAAATGGAGAAAAGTACAAACGAGTAGAATTGATTCGAACTGTACCCTGTAGTGAAAAAACGATTAAACAGCAACAGACAAATCTTATTAAGTATATCTTTAACTGTATACTGTGCAGGATCTGTATTTTCGCTTTGAATCAATAACTTGAACAACTTGAATAACTTGAACAACAGAATTTTGTTAAAAGATGGCTTGATATATGATGTCATCATGATACGATTCCAGCCAAAAGTTGATGAATCATCACCCAACCCTAATCCTCAGTCAGATCCTCTAGTATTAATTCAGACATTATTATTTCAAAGTGCTGGACAAAAAAAGGGGTGTGACGAGTTGTGTCTTAGTTGGACTCTGTTTTGTTGTTATGAGTGTATTGGGGTTTTTTTTGCTGATATATTTGCCAAACTTTTTTTAGGTTCGTTGTTCGGTGTGCGCAGCTCAAAGTTCCAGTGCACAAACAAAAATATTTGGAGCGTCCATCTCCTCGCCACCAGGACGAGACCAAGAAGTTAGCGGTAGGAAAGACGACTCTGAGCACCCTGGAGGTGAGAAACACTGTGGTCTTCTGAGGCGGGTACAGATAGACTATGATATTTTCAAAAAACAAAAGCATCTGTTGGTTTCAGCCTCTCTTCTCGATTTGCTGCTTTTCTCTACTAATTTCTCTGCCATTTTAAACTGTATACCTTATACCTGTTGGTTGGACAAAATAAGCAATTTGACATCGCATGTTAACTTGGTCTCTGAGACCTTTCAATGGGCTTGCAAATGATTAATTAATCATTCAAAAAATTACAGATTAGTCAATAAACAAAATAATCGTTAGCTGCAGCCCTAAATGTAACTAACAACACAGTAATCCAATAATTAATAATAGATGTTTTGAAAACATATAATTTGCTTCTCTAGCCGTAGTGTAGTTAAGCTATTTTGAAAAAGGCATAATGTAGTATGCTTGAAAAGAAGTATATTTATTTATCTGTAATATACAAAAGTCTGTAGTTGTGTTACATGACATGGTCTTGTGTTTTCTGGGTTTCCAGGAAGACTTGAAGGCTGTGGTCATTGCTTTGGAGAGAACAGAGGAACAGGCTACGTCTTTACAACATACATGCACTATGCTGAGAGACCAGGTGGAGGAAGAGGAGGAGAAAGCTAAAGAGGTGTAAAACGCTCACACATGCCAGCATACAGAAATAAAAAAGCCTAAACATTACAAAATGTATGTTTGCCCTAAAGTTTAAATCATTGACATACAAGATGGACGACGCCTCTCCACTTCCTCCCATTGTACAAAAATGAAGCCAAAATATCCCCGATACGAGCGCTGCCATCTTGCGCTGATGATATCAGCGATGTAGCGACTGGGCAGCGGAGCTGTGGCATCGAGGTCCCGCCCATACCCCCTCCCGCCCAATCGCAAGCAGGCGTCAGCTGTTAAAACCAAACTGATCAGAAAAACAAACACTTGAACATACATCAGCTTGATAAGAACTACCTAAAATGACAGAACCCATCTTTGGGATATTTATACTTTCACTTTTTAGTTTGACCCATATCCTATCTGATATCATTGAGGGGGAGGAGTTTATTACCTATACTGCAGCCCACCATCAGGGGGCAATCGAGATGTTTGTCTTCACTTTTGGGGAGCTCTCATGTCGTCCATCTTTATATACAGTCAGTGGTTTAAATATATTTTTTCTTTATTTAAAAAAAGTAGGTAGAATATTATTTGTCTGATTTCAAACATGCTTGTGACGGGCTATTTAACTCAATGTTTTCATTTGCAGGCAGGGAACAAATGTTAGGGTATAATTATTGGTCTAGCGTTCTCTTTATCCATCTTTCTATGATTAACAGTATTCAATATATCTTTAAATGTCTTTACACTCAAACATGTAGACATTACATGTAAAGTTACATATTTTAAAATCTGTTTCAGAATCTTTCATCCAAATGCAAAACCTATTTTGGTACTTTTTTTTCCATAATGTAGCCATTTCCAAAACACTGGCAGAAATTTTTATTGTCACGTTTTTTGTCTTCAATCATGAACACTCCCTTGCATGTCGATCTGTGCTGTTTTGGTACCGGTGCAAGATATTTATTTTTTTATTTGTTTTTCCATGTAACTATATTTAAAGCTCAAGGAAATCCACTGTTAAAAAGACAGGTCTTTTTTTTTTAGTTGAATCATTGATGTTTTCAAAGTCAGTGAGTAATTGTGTTAAGTATTTGTGATCTGTATATTAACCAAAATAATTGTGGTTTTGATTTTTGCTATAATCGAGCAGCCCTAGTTTCTAATATTTATTAACTCTGACAAAAGTGTCTTTGACATTTTACTACACCAAATAGACCATTTCATTACTGTAGACATCAGAATTGAGGTCACCCAGAAACGGAAGTGGTAGACTGCATTTCTCCACACAAATATCAGCCTGTTTGACATAAGTGAGTCTACATACTTCTTGTTGATTCAGTTGTACAACATGATGAAATGTGGCTGTTATGTGGGATCTGACATAATGGGTTTATTCTTGAGAAACTAGGTCTGAACAGTGAGTACAGGAAATGTCAGTCTTCAGTTAGTATAATACACTTGATATCAAAGCAGAGATTTTCATTTACCTTAACTAATAGATGAAGAGATACATATATAAATGACTCATGCATTCCCTCTCCCTCCCTCATGTGTTCACACAGATCTTGCAGACAACTGAACAAGCAGTTCCCAACCTTCCGCTTCTGCCTCCACAAAAAGATGAAACAACATTAGAGGTGAGGCATTAATGGTGCACAGAACACTCATTCACTATATAGCTAGTATCTGCTTTACTTGACCGTATTGCACAATAGCTGTTTTCACTATTAAAGGCATTCATGAAATTTCATTACTTTTTGTGTTTGTACTTCCTCTACCATGTAACAGGAAGGTTTAAACATGTTCTCTATGGTGCAACTTCTTTGTAATATTATGAAAAAATGTGAAGTGTGTCTTACGAAAGGCACAGAGAGTATTGTATGTGACTTGTGGTTCTGTATTGTCTGCATTGATCTTACCAACTACGGGACAAAGCATTACTTCTGCTTTTGTTTCAGAGAACACTTTACAAAACACTATCATAATGTTCCACATTTACAAGAATCACACAAAATGACACAGCAGTGCTTAATATTTTTGTTTTCTTCAGGTTCGAATGAGAAACGTTATACCAGACAGTGACTCTGAGACCACTGCCCGGAAACTGGGAGAAATCCTGCAGTCGTCAGAGGCCATCCAGGATGCCCAGGCGCTCCTTCTTCAGGCACACAGACATGCTGATCAGCTCTTCCATCCTGGCACCTCCCTGATCAGCGGTGCACCTTGTTCAGACTGGAACCTCAACAAATCTCTCCTTTAAACAGGTCGGAAAAAAGTTTAAAAAAAAGAAAATGTACAAAAGTAAAAAGTTTATAAGTTTGCACACATTGTTTGGGGCTTTGGTATATGGGGAAATGTTACTTGGTTTCAAATTACTCAGTTCCACTTGTGGTTGTGGAACACCTGCAAAAACTTTACATTTAGAATTTTCCAACAGTAGTATCAGAAAGCAATTTAAGCCCTAATTATTGCAAAAGCCTGAACCATGAAGTTTTTTTAAGTTTGGGTACTGCAATTTGGTAAAATTAAAGGAACATCATATAGGTAAATAAAATAGGACAAAAAAATGCCATTCATTTGGCCTTAAACACCGTAAACATGCACATCACATCACACTGTGCAACATGCTTGCCCCTTTTCCAGTTTTTGCCTTTATTGGAAATCTGATACTATAGAGGCAGACAGGAAAAAGAGGAGGGGCCATTCAATTTTATATGAAAATTCAAATTAAATTGACTGTTACACTGTGGATGCATTTGTTTTTTGGTATAGAGAAAGTTCAGATATCCAACTTCTCTGTCATCCTTTGAGCCTAAACACCAGAACTCATAAACTTCATTAAAGAAATAGTGAACTGGCAAATCTGGCAAAGACTAACTGAGTGTTCATAATTGAAATTCTACCCAGTAGACGAGCATCAGCTGTGACTGTATAATCAGGTGTAATTAAAAAGATACTGTTTAATAAAGTAATTGACTTTTGTGTATTTTTTTTTACTGTAGAGAAAAAATAAACGGAAGGTGCTACCATTAATTACAGTTTAATCCCTTTTGTCAACAATGGCACAATAAGTGTGCCTTTTATAAACAGCAAACGATAATAAAGCAATCATGTGGTACATTCAAAATGAGATAATGTATAGTTACTTTCTCTTCAGCATATTTGGCTTCAGTCCCGCCAAAGCCTATAGACATGCGCACATTCATTGGTTTATTAGGTACAACTTGTACCAGATATGTAGACTAGAACCTGTTTTAATCTGGACATCTTGAACATGAGTTCAGCAGAACAATTGATACTGATGAAGGTGAATTCAGTGTCACGTTTCTTGGAACATACCGAAACAATACATGCAAGCTTAAGGGCGTGTCATCTTGGAGGAATCCATATGAAAATGGTTACCCTGGGGCCAGGAAACTGGCATTGAAATGATGGTGTGTTCACATTGGCTTGTTGCTCAACAAGTGTTTTCTGCACAGTAACATACGGACAAGATGATTCATGAATTGATTTTGATGCCCAATCATGACCCTGCCTTCAGCGTGCTGCAACAGAAGAAGGAACATTTTTGGAGCCTTCAGTCATCTAGTTTCATTGATGACACACATGTCCTTATATCTTGAGCTGACACCCAGCCTGGTTCAGGGTTTGTGATGCATGTTCTTCTTTCTGCACCTAACTGTGGCAAGAAACTAGATTTCTGGCACTATTGATCTAAGCCAATAAATTAGACATTTCTGTTGGAGGGAATATCCCATCTGAAAGTGTTTGTTTCATGAGGAAATGACAAGTGGTTGCAATGAAGATTCAACTCAAATTACCTTAAGATTTGGTCGACTCAGTCAGCAGGATTACATATAGAAAATGTAGTAAGGATACTCGCATACAGTATTTCCCCATTTGCTGTGGCTTTCAGAACCATTTGGAAAACAATACATAAAGCATGTGCTTTGCTTTACAGTAACTCCTTAAACCTGTCTTTGTCTTATTTACACAGCTCACTTTTGGGGAATTATGAGCAATTTTTGCAAATGGAGAAATCAACCAGTTACAAGTAATATTTTACATATTTTACATTTTTCAAGATTTAAGACATATAACATAGAAAACTAGTGCTTATAAACAGTATTGTCCTCTCAGTTACATATGTGAGTTCTTAAGTGAGTTTTTAAGTGACTTCCTTCGTATGGACTCCATGGAGTCGTCGTTGAAAAGTCGTTCAATAGTGGAGACCAGTGAAGCTTTGATAGCACGGCTTAAGCCTCGGGCAGCAAACACATACAGCACAGGGTTAAGAGCGCTCTTGATGTATACCAGGAACAGCGATATGTATGTTCCAAGACCTGCCCCTTTATGCAGCGTGGCCCATTCAGGATGTCCCGCGGCCAAGGCCAACAGGAACCGGCAAACAAAATAAGGCACCCAGCAGGTGAGGAACAGGAGCATGGTGATAAAGAGGACTTGGTACATCCGAGTCATCCTATGGCTACTTGAAGGGGTGGAGGTGGGTTTTGAGGGCACTGCTTGTTGAACAGTAAGCAAAACAGCCAGGTTACTTCCCAAGAACACCAGCAGGGGCAAAATGAATCCTGCAATTGTTTCTGTGACAAACAGCGCCATGTCAAACTCTCCACTCTCCAGGCACTGGTAAGTCCCGTTTCTTTCCTTGAGGACAGCACTGTAGAGGTAGGGGGCTGACAATATGGTTGCTATCAACCACACGATGCCACATGCCAGAGGAACAGCCCAGGAGGGGCGTCGCAGTCGAGCCCACACAGGCCTCAGCAGGCACAGGCATCGCTCCAGGGCCACAGCACAGAGGAGGAAAGCGGAGGCGTATAACCCCAGGCCTCGGAGGAACATGATCAGGTGGCAGAAGGCACGGTTAAACGGCCAGCTGTAGTTGTGAGCGATGTAGGCCAACATGAGGGGGGTACGCAGGAGAAGCACCAGGTCAGCCAGGGCCAGGTTAAGGACATAAATACGGAAACTGCTGGCAGCACGCGTCTCCCCACTGCTGCCTCTGCGCACCAGGTGACGATGACTCCGCCATCCAAGTGCCCAAACCACCAGCCCATTCAGAGGTACCCCCACCTTAGGGAACCAAGAGGACCAGCCATCAATTACATTTAGGATGAAAGATTTTAAAGCAACAATTTCACGTGTGGGGGGAAAAGGGCTAATTGTTTTATTGCAGACAGTTAGGAGATCCAAACCACACTCATGTCTGCTAAATAAATATGTAGCAACAGACCAGACAGCAGCCAATTAGTTTAGCAGAAGAAAAAAAATAGGGGAAACAGTCCTGCTCTGTCCAAAAGTAAAAACATCCAGCTACCAGCACCTCTAAAGCTCGCTAATTAAAACATTTTATCTAGGAACAAAACACAAAATGTAGAAATGACAAGCTGACAGACTCCTGAAATCACTGTTCCCAAACCTACAGTACATGCAATGGAGCCATGGAGGATTTCTCACCAGAAAGATGAGCAGAGTAGCTGTGATTTGGACTCCCCTGACTGCCTCCGCCTGCCGAGAGCTGCTGGAGCTGTTGGGGCTAGTTAGAAGCTGGCTCACAGCATGGACAGGAAACGGTGTTCCATTCATGGCAGCCATTGCGGTGATGTCAAACTGGAGATGAGCTGAAACACCGAAGACATTGACTTTATGTCACAAATGCATGCAAAGGTTATGTTGCACAGGCTGTATATCTCCTAAAACTTTACGGGGGAGATAAAATGTCACCAAATAAAAAAGCAATCCATTTTGCCATCAACAAAGATGAAAAATGCGCAACATGTATGATTGCTCATAGGAATATGGATTTCACATGTTCCAGTTGCCTAAAACGTAGACAAGCACATGTCCACATCACACACCAACATGACACCACAGACTTCCTTCCTTAGTTTTGTTCCATTGCAGAGAACTGCACTGCAGTCTGTACCATATCTGTTTAATATCTGTTTAACCAGCCACACATAGCCCTAACCTTTGAAGAGCTATTGGTTAACCATGTAAGGGTCAGCTTTTTGTGCCCAAATAGATGAGTCCTCACAATGTGATCCTATTTTTGTCCCGACACTGTAATGGATACAAGCGCACACAAACACGCACTACTTGTGTCAGGTGTTGTAACAGTAATAATTACAGAGAAAGAAATCTGTTTATTTATTTTTTCCTGCAGCCACCACTGCCCCAGGGTCCTGCCCGAATTTACACCCAGACTGGGCCCGTTTGTGGGCAGCTGGGATGAGAGCAGCATGCGAGGGTTAATGGACATACCTCCTTTGGTTCCCACACAGTTGCAGTGCTAACCTCTGTCAAAGTTGCTGACTGCAGGTGTGGTAATTAAACAGATTTCTAAAAACCTACAGTAACCCAAGACATTTAGGGTTTACATTCCGCGTCTTAAAGTTGTTAAAGAGCAACTTCACATCATTTGGATGTAAAAAGTAAAGAGTTAGTTTCTTACCTTTATTATTTGCCTTGTGTGTGGGTGAAATGGAGCACGAGATAAAGGAAAAAGGAGTGTCTACTTGCTGTTATAAGAACAATCTCTCTCTCTCTCTCTCTCTCTCTCTCTCTCTCTTTATCTTTCTATCCCTCTTGTGTAATTGCAACACATACTCCTTCCTATGAACATGTCTATGAAAGTCATAAACGTTTAAACAACATAAACAATCAACCAATCAAATGCCATTTCCAGATTTTATCAGCCGTAATCAACATAAACCTTTAGAGGCATAAAATGGCAACGTGAACAAAGTTTGAACATTGAACTTGCATTAAAATCCTTCCAACTGGGAAATGGTTAAAAAGGTGGAAAGCATTTAAACGATTTCTTACTTTTAGATTTTATGCAAGCAAGCAAGGAACCTACTTAGTTTGCCCGTTTCTGTGATGCACATTCATGTTCTCCAATTTGCTTCTTTATTCCTCCACTTGTTCCTCAAAAACATTCCTTTGTCACCTACTGAAAATAGACCCTCCATATGTATTAAAATTGCTTTCAATCTCAGTTTTATCTATTGACACAGACGTTGAACCCACAACAGTTATTGACTGACACTCAAACTGAAGGCTGAATCTTTCTTCACTTTACCCTTTTTTTCCTCAACATACAGAGTCTTCCATAATTTGAACACAGTGTTTACATTTGGTTCAATTATTGGCGATTGTCTCTTTATATGCTTAAATTATTTTTGTCCTCAAGAAAGAGTGCTCTTTTTAGATCAGTTTGTGTGTTGGATCAGTGTTGTCACCTCAAAATATAAATGTCTCTGGTTTGATTCTTACTATGGCCAACTTTCTTTTTGGTCGACAAAGATGATCCTCGCACAAAAACACTAATAATCCTCATAATTGAGGTTGGTTGATCCCACAAGACTTTCACAAGATTCAGCTCGCACAGTTGTACAGTATAAAAGTGTGTTCTTGTGTTTCACTCTGATACTAGCTTGGAGCTGGTTAGTTGAGGCTTTTGAGGCAATTTTAAATGCACTGAAAAACTGCTTTTCAGCTAAAACTAGCACGCAAGATTAGGCTTATGTAGGCCAAGTGTAATATCATAGAAAGCTGGTGATATCTAATATTTGTATGATTGTCAACAAATCACATGAACCAAAACTAACAGTGCAGTCATCTGTCTCTCAATACTTTTCAAATCCCCCAGCCTGTCTTTGGGCCATTCATTTCTATTGAAGATGCAAAATGGACACAAATAATTATATATAATTAAATTAATTAATAATAAAAAATACTATGGTCTAGACCTACTCTACATGTCAAGTGTCGTTGGATAACTTTTGTTCTGAATTGGCGCTATATGAGTAAAATTTGACTTGACTTCAAATACTGTATATACTTTCATGTGTTGAAAGGATAACTTCCTAAAATAGCTGTGCACTGTAGAGTCGAACAAATGTTACACAAAAAGGAATAAATATTGCGTTTCTTGGAGACTATTTTCACGCACAAATTTAGTGCATTAGTAAATAGTTAGGTTATGAGGACGGCAAGTGAATAAACTAGTTTCCATGTTCGTGGTGATGAAGGAACATGTCACCCAATGCAACAGTGTGGCTAACTGATGTTTTGGACAACACTGGAGCTCTCTGGCACATGGGGAATAAGTCATATCTGGCTTTGGCTACAAAGACAATACTTGTTATGATCAATTCATTGTCTGGTCATGCAATTTGTTGACAATGAGAAAAATGTACATATCCACACTTTAACAACCTTTAACATGAATGATTTTGAGAGTAGAGTCAAATTTTATGCCAATGTTTGCTTTGATGACAAGTGGCCGCTCTTTTGTTGTTGGTGTAAAGCCACACCATTTATGAGGTCTTTATAATAATGATGGCAAAATGATGCAGTAATTGCCTTACTCCACTAGATGGCAGTGCCGCTCATTTCATAAACAATGAGGAAACCTAATTGGTCATTTCAGTCTCCATGTGGTTTTTAGGATTCAGTCTTTTTTGTGTGGCTGGGCTGGACCATGGCTGTGAGAACATGGGCAGCTTTAAAGGATTCATCTCTAGAATACAGTAGACGAGTGCGTCATTGTAGGGGATTTTACTGTCACAGTTGACCGGTTTGTGACATTTGATGAGAATATCTTTTTCAGATGTCTGTCTACTGTGCTGCAAAAGGAACTTTTGAGAAGCTTTTTGGTAATCAGTCACTTTAAAGATAATTTAAACTGGATGAATATGAAGAGAATTTAGATGATTAGAATGTAAAAAAAACACACAAAAACATTTCTGTTTCTTTTATATAACTATTTATTAACAGCAGGAAACCCATAACTTCAATTTGAATACTTGTTTGTATCCATTTTGCAGTCAGTGGTGACTAAATACTTAAAAGTATGGGACTATTTAATACAGAGCATAATTTCACATACAGACATTGACTTAAATAAACTGGGTTGGTTACCAACTTATAGTGACGTGATGTTTTTTGTGGAGCAATTACATTTTTCACTGATATTGCTGTGTCACCAAGCTTGTGTTTGGTAGAAGACAGGCTATCTGAATTTAGGGTATATACTGTACACCTGTTCATGTTGCCACAGTCAGTGGTGGAAAGTAACTACGGTAAAGTTCTTTGAGTATAATACTTAAGTACAAATTTGAGGTATTGTAATTTCCTTTTCATGCCACTTTTGTACTTGTAGCTTTTAAAATGTAATATTTTGTTATAAATTAAACTACCCAACATTATATACATATACAGCTGAAACATTTAGTTGATTAATCAATGAGCTGATTGACAGAAAATGAATTGCCATATTAAAAGACAGTGTTCAACATTTAATGCTTCCAGATTCACAAATGTGAGATTTTGCTGTTTTTTCTTTGAATTATCTTCATTATTTTCATTGCAATTTCAATGTAGGACTTTTACTTGTAAAGGAGTTTTTTACAGTGTGGTTTTAGTACTAAAGGATCTGATCACTCCTTCACTTTTGGCTGCAGTCACTTCAATTGTAATTTGTTTATTATTAACCATTCTTACGCCAGCTGAATGGTTATAGAACACTAGGCTAAAAACAATTGGAGACTACAAAATAAACCTCCTGAAAATTATGAAAGATGAAAAACAACGCAAACAACAGCTATTTTAATCACAGATCCATAACATATTTGTGAATGACCATTCAACACGTCTGATTAATTTCACATTTATTATGATAACATGGGTTTTGTGCTGTCCTCTCAATCTCTCAAGGTTTTTGATTTGATTGAATTAAATGCTTTGATGGTTGATGGACACTAAAATATGAGAAACAAAAATGAAAATAAAATATGCCTAATTAACTGGCTTTATTTGCTTTGAACAAATGACTTTCAGAAATTGATTTAGTCTAAAATAGAAGCAGTTTGTAGCTAAATTATGTCATGACAACTAATTTCCATGATGTCAAAGTGACAAAACCTCCTCAGTTTTAGTTTAATACGTCTTACATGCACATACAGTATGCTGTTGTAAATATCACAATTCATTTATGGTTTCTTAATGAAAAAAACATTTTTTTTCTTCTAAAATGGAAGAAGTTCTTTTCATCAAATCATTTCCAGACATAATGACACGTATTTACGATGTATGGAAAGTAGTATGGAAAATCTGGACATAATTGCAATGTGTGAATGTTTTGAGCTTATAAACCCAGCAAGTTTATCACTGTACTGTTCTGAACAATTAAAAATATTTTTTTTTTCTTACTGACTTCCTTAAAGGTGCAATTTGTGACTTATGTCCATAATTTTAGTATAAAACGTTAAAAAAATGAACTAACTTTATCAACAGAATGTGAAGAAACAGCAGTGCTGACATTATGTAAAAGACAGCTTTGTATTGTGTTGTAGAGATATCTACTGAGGTTAGCGGGCTAACCAGCTAGCCCCGGCCCGTACTGTCTTGTAATACCGCTTTTTACCTCTTTTTACCTCAAACCGGATGCGAACTCTGAAAATTGGTCAAAGTTGAAAATTGTGTGTGTGTCTCGGATGAGAACGTGTGGGATAGCCATATGTACCATATACGGCAGGTTTTCTAAGTTTCACAAGCTCTCTTAGCATTTAGTCTCAACTCAACGAAACTCACAAAATTTTAAGAAAGGAAATATTCTTGCACCTGTTTTCCTTACTAAACAGAAAAATACAACCGTACACCTTCTGAATTCAAATTTCTCTCTTTTACCCAACTATGATGAGCTTAATTGCCTCGTCAGGTCATCGTAAAACACACTTAATTCAAACGAGACATAAACGAAATAAAACGCAACAAAACCGTCTTGGTTTGTCTTTCCACAATCACCTCTGGTTTGGTTGAAGTAAATCCTCAATTCATCACATAAGATGTGAAAATATTCCATCCCCACATGCTGTTTTCGGTCGCCGCTAAGGGCCAACTCTATCACGCTGTTCTGCTGCCTTACGTCTCACCTGTCCTGACGTCCCCAAAGTCATAAGTTAGCCCTCGTCGGAGCTGCTGTAAATCACCTACATACTGTATCTCCTGTCATCAAACTGGCCTCCACCTGTCTCCAAGGCTGTGTCTGTTCCCAGTTTGGTTTCCAGCCGTGTTCAGGCTGTGGAGCCCGGTTGAGCTGAGCCCCCCTGAACATCCCTTGTCTCACCCTCCCCTACAGTGGCTGCTAAAACCACAGAAAACGCAAAAGGCCCTCTAGTGCAGTGTTTGGCTTTCATGGCAGGGTATCATGACAGTGCTCACTTTGTAGGTATACAGTAAAAGGCACATTCGAAGGTAAGGAATCTTAGTTTCAGGTGATTATACACAAATAAAAACAAATGTATTAATATTATAATCCTTTATCATATTTCATTTCTGCCCCTAAATCTAATCCTAAATATTACTCATTGGACCTTTAATACATACATAATACACATCTACATACAGGACATTCCAGACTTTAAAAAACTACAATATATATACCATATTTGAAATATTAAAATACTAAATACTATGTTGTCGATATTAAATGTATTTTCTTTTATGAATTATTTATAGAGCTCAGGAAATGAACTGCTCTACAAACTGAGCCTTTCGGTTTTTTCGTGTTTTATAGAAATGTGACATCACATGTTGGGGAGACAAATGACTTCTCTTTAGTTTTGTTTTGGAAGCAGTGGAGCCATTTTACAATTCTAACCTGTGTGAAAAACACAATACATTGTGTCATACATTGTATGATAGTTACTGACAAATTCACAACAAGACAATAACTGAGAAAAAAGTGACATTTTGCTGTGCAAACAGACCAACAGTTCCAATAACCCACAAATTGAGAAGTGTGCGAATATTTAAAGTAGTTTGTGGAATTGAATCATAACCAGCGTTGGTCTTTCCACCTCTGAAACGCACCCACACTTCCTTTAAACCTGCTAATTTTAGATGCAGGGGTTTTGATCGGGGGAAACCAAGCGCTCATATGTCAGTGAAAGAGCAGGAATGAAAGACAACTCTGTGCCTTGTTGCTCATAGCGTTTATCTCAACACCACTTGTATAATACTTTTCGGAGTGAAACAATAGCTGCTTTCGGTCTGAAACTGATGTTACTAATGTTATTGAAATAAATCTGTATGTCTTCTGTCTGTGTTGTCTCTGAATTTCTCCCTGTGAAAACATGTGGTGCCACATGTGTCACACTTTGAGGGCACGCAGACCAAGGCAAGATGACAGCATAGAGAGCTGGAAACATTATCAGATCAGATCAGCTGTATGCCTGTCGGGCCTCTCAAGCATATCCCACATATGACAGGAAAACAGAGGTAAGTCGGGGCCACAGGTAGCCCACGTGGAAACACTGAAACAGATCTGTACTGTAGAAACAGAGAGAAAAAGAAAGTCTGTTTTTGTTTTTTTCTTTTTGACTAGACATAAATACAACTCATACAATCCCTTTGCTCTAATGAACAAACTTTCATATCGGCTGTCATTTCCAGTTTCTTTGGTAGTATCAAAGAATCAAAAGTAGGTTATGAGTGAACATTATGATAAAGGTCTTTTTCTTGTTTTGTCCCTTCTGTTGAACTTCAATAGAAGATTTTCATCTGCTTTCCCCTTAACAGCTAAATATGATGTCACTTTCTCAACCCTCTCAACACATTCATTCACACAAAGTTTCCTGATCAAGACATTACACAACCTCTTTTTAGAGAAACCTATAAAGCGGACTTCCTCTCTACCAATTACAAATGGTAGTGGAAGAGACAGAAAACTAGACAGAAAAAGTAAGGATTGCATATTAAACATTGTGAATTTCCAGTATGTAAAGTGTGTGAGTGGGGAAAGAGAGAGAGGGGGGGGGGGAGAGGTGTCCATGTTGCATCTTATTCCCCCACCTCCTCATGTACTTTCAACCTACTACGTCAGCCTGTCTTTTTCAATGTGTTTCCTCTTCAACGTGCTCACAGGAATGCGATGTTCTTGACACTAGTGGACTGAATAAGAAAGGAGTTTGCTATGTTATTCACAAGGGGGGGGTAGTGAAAATAGATGGGGAGGCACCTTTGTCTTCTGAGAAACAGCGGTATGACTCTTGGTTACTGGGTTACCACAAGCAAACAGTGCGGGCACTGTGATTCTGGGCTAGTGCAGCATCTGAGATGTACATAATGAGGATAGTGTTCAGGATCACAGTCATTTAGTGTAAAGGGGTCTCTTTCAAAATCCCCGCTGGTGACACTCCCTTAACTGTCAAACAGAAATCCATTTCATATCGCGACTCTGCAAAGTCATAATGTTCAATGATTGTCCAGGTGGCTTGATAAGAAAGATAGTTAAGGTGTAACTGAAGGTGTAAATATGAAAATATTGTGAGACAAGGTTTAGCATAGCTGTGACTTCAGTGAAATGATCACAGATGGAATATCTGTTGAAATGTCAGAAGTCTCCTTTATCCAAGTTCAAAATGTATACCGACTACAAACACTATTGACTTTTCCTCAAGAGCCATCAGAGCATGTGAGTTTTTGGTACCTCTGCTTCCCCACTCAAAGCTGCTCCAGGATGCTCCGCTCGCTCCAACAAATGAGAAAAGCTGTGTTGCATTTTCAGCTTGAACATCAGCCAGACTAATTCACAAAATAAACATGAGCTCCGCAGATTGGTCTGGTTTTCCTCCATATTATGACTTCTCGGTTTCCTTTTGAAAGTGCTTTGTAAACTCTATTTGCTGCTGCTCACGGCAGCTGATTTTTTTTTTTTTTTGACAGAAAATAGTCCATGAACCATACACAAATGCATTCTGGGTCGGAATGCTTCGAGTGCAAACTCACGGTGTGAGTGGTACTGGAGCGAAATTGGAGCGGGAGATAAGGTGACGCTCTAAAAATTTTAAAAAATCCACTCTGCGCTCCATCAGAAATTCTTCCGTCTGTGCTCCCTGCTCACTCTCACACTTGTTTTTGGGGACTTATCTCAATAACTACCGGAAAAATTGCCATGAAATTTGGTACGGATATCTGTAATCCCAGATGATGAATCCTAAGTGGTCAAAGTTTTATTTTCCAGTGAAATTTCTTAAAATTCAGTTTTCATGAATTTGAATTCATGAGGTCAAACTATCAACAGTCTCTGTTGCTGTCATCACAGTTGACAAAACTGTAAACAACCCGTTCAAAATCCAAGAAATGAATATATTTTCACGTCTGCAGGTAGCATTTACATAAAAGATAAATGGCATCTTACTGCAAATTAGTTTCGTGATGTTCTTTGTGAAAGTCATTCTGTTAAAAGGGGATTTCACATGACTCACAGGGACATGTAGTATAAAAGAGATGTAAACCCACATTTTGGTTTACTGTTGAATGGGAGCAAGAGAGAGAGAGAGAGACAAATACAGAGGGTGGAGAAGACAGAAGAGGAGAAAGACGCCAGTTTCTGAAAGAGGAAAATGTTGTTGGTGTACCCAGGAGCCAGGTCAGTAACTACCTAACTACCACTGCAGCAAACACAAACACAGACCCACTTCCTGACAACACCTTAACTTAGATTAACGTTATGATTCTCAGCCCGAGTCGACACATAACAGCACCTGCTACATCCTGTTAGAACTCTGCGGAGAGAGATAATACACACAGAGCTTCATTACCAAATTTGTGTTAGTTCCAGGTAGTTCCAGCCTTTTCTTTAAACTCAGTGAACGTTCCTCCAGGTACCTGAGTCTGCACTCTGCAACTCTTCAAACCCACAGAAATGTATTTTTTAATTTCTGATGATACCAGGCCGATTTACAGGAAATGGAAAGTCATCATGTATTCCGGGGTAGTTTCTGTTTTCTAATGAACTGATTAATTGTGCCTGCAAGGTAAGAGTTTAGAGAGAGATTATATTTGAAAAGCCAAAACCACAAAAGTTTTCTTTTCACAAAAAGTAAAATGCAACATGTTTCATTTATTTAAATGAAAGTTTTCTTGTCATCGATTCTCCAAACTCTTTACAGTTGTGCCCGTAATCTAGGTTACCACAAAGTCACAACAATATCCAGCTTGTGATTTATGTGGTGAACGCTTGTATAAAACTTGTATTCCTATAAATGATCTCTTAAAGCCAACCACTGATTGGCGTGTCTGTCACCCCCTTGCAGGAAATCCTCAACAGCACCAACAGGTGATGTCAACATGTGGATGATGAAACAGCCGTCAAGTTTGGTCCCGGGTTGAGGTTAATGCTAATCGTGATAGGGGTTGTTCTTCACCAGGCACCTAACATGTTAGCATTGGCTTCACTCCGGGAGATCTCACCAACAAATCTAACCACGGTCACCATGGCTGCATCCAACGCTGAAGTCATCTGGCAACTGAGGGATATGGCAGACTTCAACAGACACAGAGTGAAATCTGGACCAACACACACACTGGGTCACTGTTGTCAAAGACTTTCCTCATGCCTCATGAGGAAGAGCACCTTTAAAGTTCTTAGCATATCTTTGATTCTTATTTGAGGTATCATACATTTCAACACAATCCATATGAAGGACAATGTGATTTAAAGTGTAAACCCTCACGGTATGGTCATTTGTGATTTAATTGAATACAGTATAGCCCTCCTTAGTGACAGCCATGTCACAATAAAGGCATTGTCGCAAAGTTGAAAACAGACCTGTTTTATGAAAAGCGAATGTTTTGAAGATATATTGTCAATAATAAGTTGATTTTCACTGAAATATTTTACTTATGGTGATCGAGTTTGTGTAACAGCAGTTAAATCTCAATCACATTTCAACTATAGGGAAAAATCCTGCAGCCAGTTCATTATTGGACAACCGAAAACTACACCAAAGGCATGCAGAGATTTGTAATTAAATTCACTTGTGTGCCTTTTGCTGTTGGTTAGTTGTGAGATTTCTCATACTGTTCCAAAGAATCCTGACTTTGCATTACGTTTGGAATCTGCCTTGTAAATGTATGTCGGCAGCTGAGTGCATGACCAGAAAAATAAAATCAAATACAAAAACATCTGATGTTTACATGTCTGGAGTTTGTTGTAGCGAAACCAAAAGTAAGACCAGTATATTTTTGTGTTTATATAAGAAAACTTTTCTCTGTGAAATCAATGTTGCCCAAACTTGAGGTTTAAATGAATTATAAATATGAACGACATTGCCAATACTTTGAACACATAGACAGGAATACAGGCTGTTCAAGGAAGAAACGCAAACATTTCATGTGCAGCTCAGCCGTCATTTGTGTTGCTTTAGTCTTGTGACAGAAGCCACATGTAATCTTTTAAACCACTTTGTCATTAGTTCCGATTCCCTGAAAATGAAGGGATTACAGCCTTGGCTCCTTAAAATCAGAACATACAGGATTTTAAAGAACATCCACCCCCAACCCACCCATCTGATGCCAATTTCAGATGGAGGCTATTGATCTATATTGAAATAAAAATCATAACAATAACAAATCAATCTCATGATCAAGTGAAGGATTTCCCAAACTCATTTGGTCACTGGCGAATTTACTGAGTAGTAAATGGACACCTTTATGAGCTGACCTCACTCTAAAAAGTCCTGTCGGTTCATTTAAGGTGATCACTGAGTCACAGCTCTCACTCATCTTTCTATTCATCACCACATCAGTGTTTTCCCCAACAGGAGAGATCAGAGTATCAATCAAATCAGTACTCTCATTTTCTGAACTTCCTCATATAATTCACTGAGAAGAATTAAAACGTTGTTCTCTGACTATGCCTGATCAAAGTGTGTTTTTGTGTTGTTTTTTTTACAGGCTACTGTGGAACTATACTCCACCGCTGACCCAAATCACCCACAGAAAAACACTGAAATGATCAAATCCATGGGATTTATTAACATAAAGACAAACAAACAACCGTGACATTAAATGAAGGCTACCAAAAAGAGACAGAGTAAAAACACAACAATACAAAATCCCAGACTGAGAGGCATCAAGACCAGCAGTCCCCACTCAAGAAGCCTCCCCATCCTGATGCTGACGAGGAAAAAGGACAAAGAGCCGTAACACTCAAACTGTACACAACTGACTGCCTTTACAATAATTTACAAAATGAGCATCGTGCTCTATTGAAGTAGCCTTCAAACTAGAGATTTAGACCATTAACTCATAAGGAAACTGTTTACTGAGTTAGTAAATCAAGTGAGAAGTAGGGTCAGTTTTTTCATATGCTTCCATACAATTGGACTTCTTTTAGCAACCAGTGGAGTCGCCCCCTGCTGGTCATTAGAAAGAATTAATGTTTAGAAGATTTAGGCACTATGGGTTCACTTTTCAGACCCGGAAGCTCCTCCCAATATTTACAGAGTCTATGGGAAAAATTCTTTTTAGCATGATAAAAAAGCTGACATGAAATAGTGAAAAAATATGATTTTTCATGTTTTTTGTTAAATAATTAATTTTTGAAAAGGTGTTGAGTAGATAAGATCAACCTCAACCATTTCCACCACAGAAATAAAGTGTTTTTTATTGATCTTGCATTGTCCAGGGTTGGGAAGTAATGGATTGGATTACATAATGAGATTACAGAAAGTAAGTAACTATAATCTGCCTAGATTACATCTGAAAAATGTGCAATTAGATTATAGTTACTTGATTACATTATTGATTTTGTCTTTATCATACGGAAATTTTAAATACATTTTTTTTAATATTACCTCATGAAAAGCAAGTTACTGTTTTTGTAAGGGCTAATCTGATTTGACCAAATGTTGAATATGTAAAACGCATTTGAAAATGTTTTCTGATGTTTAAAGAGTAAAAAATAATATTTTTTTGGCTGGACCACAGAGGGCCAGCCCTAAGGGTTGCCCTGAGGCTGAGTAAGTGAGTGAGTGAGTGAGTAAGTGATGAAGTTGTGGGATTGGTCAGTCGAGTGTAGGAGTGGTAACGGGGGCGTTGCTCTCGCAGCACAGATGGTGTGTGTGTCTGAGTTCAGTGCAACTCTGAGCAGCCGGTTGTTTCTGTCCACACGTTCACAAAGTACATTGTGATCCGAACAGACTCGTTGTGTTTATTCCTCCAGAAGCTCTGCTCTGCCCCCGCCCCTCTGTCCGAAAGCTCCCCAGAGCTCAGCAGCTGTCTGAGGGCGAGCGGTGGCTCTGTTACCCCGCTCTGCACTCTGCAAAGCCCCGCCGATACACGTGAACTTTTCGCTGGAGTTGAATATTATCAACTCGCACTTTCACCTGCTGCTTAATACACTGTTGCCTGCCACAATGTATTAAGCGCAAGTTATTTGGAGGTCTCGTTTTGGTGCTTTTTAACACAGTTTAACAGCTAAAGAGCACAAGGCTACTAGCACTATGTCGCTGTCTGACGGAAACCTCGTATCTCCATATTTAGTTTTTTTTTTTCGTAAATCAATGTTATTGGTCACCCTTTACGTCTGTCTGTGAGTTTTACAAATATTTAACCAATGAAAAGTAGTTAAAAGAGCGTGTGACTAAATCTCGTGACTCCATTGGATCTTCAAACTGTTGGCAAAACCTCATAGCTCCACCCCGCCTCCATCTTGCAGGATGTGCCGCACACAGCAGAGCTGACAGTGATTCCGTCTTCATCTGGGGAACGGAGCTGGTCTGAGGTAAATAGCTCAATAAGATGTTTTCAAATCGGCCCTGTGTGGTTGCATACTCAGTTAAAACTATGCAGTGTACCTGTTTGTTTGTTCTGATGTTAACATTGTGATTATAGATGGAAGTGTTTGCTGAGGAGACTAGCGTTAGCTAACGTTAGCTAAGATTAACGTAACTTTATTCATAGCCTTTCTATCGATCTATAGATCAATCCCCACTAATAATGCTTATTAGAAAACTCAGCTAAACCTCTGTCCATGATTGAAACAATGATGACAAATGAAGTATAGCAGCTAGCTTGCTGAGGAGCTCAGATAGCAAGCTAAGTTATGACAAGAA
>JBBPCS010031333.1:0-22422 GCA_037974645.1 Hollardia meadi
AACTCAAGCTAAGCCTGACAATTAGCCTGGTCCGGACCAGGTTAGTTTGCCAGCATAAGTTGCCATGTTAACTGAGCTTGAACTATGCTGAGCTTGCTTTATGGAACCGAATCTGCTGGAAAATGAGCCAGACTAACGAAATAGGCCTGGCTTATTTGGTAATCCTGCTTTATGGAATAGGGCCCTGGAAACACACCCGAAACAAACAACAAATCCAAACACAACAGTGAACATGACAATATGAGGAAATCAGCCCGACTGTCTATTCATACACATTATTTCCAAACACATTTTAACAACTTCGTATTATTTTCATCTTTTACTTGTCCCGATTGCAGCAGTGCATGTTGGTACTTGTGATCAACCATTTATCTTGCTATCGTCGTTCTTCTCTGGTTCTGACAGCTGGGAATGCATCTGTGCGTGGCCGGCTGGATGGAGGGGGGGCAGGTGGGATACCCGACCCGTTTCCCCTCGGTCAAGTGCGGGGACAACCACGTGGGCCTGGTTATATACAAAGAACCTGTGGACCAGAGCAACAAGTACGACGCCTACTGCTACAGGCTCAAAGGTACTATGGCAGCACAGTCTCTGTGTTCGGACAGATGCAGGCGTGTGGAATATTCCCTGTTGTTTATATTGGTGGCGATTTTAGTTCATAAATGGTGTATGTTATTTGGTCAGCTGCAGCAACACAGAGCTCTCTGTGGATTCAGCTGAGACACAAACAGGCTGTTTGTATTGGCTTTAAAATGTAGGCCTGCAACCAACAAATACTTTCATTATTTTATTTATTCTTTCAACGAATTAATTCATTGTTTTGTCTTTAATAAATCAGAAAATTATGAAACAGGCACATCATGCGTTTCCAGAGGTCTCAGTGATATCTTAAAATATTTAGATTACAATGATATTCAGGTTGATTTATTGACAATATATTCATAAAAGCCAACATATCAAATTTTGTCAGGGACAGAGAGATAAAGTCCTGGACTTGTTTTCATTAGTGTTCTTGATGTAGAAAGGCCTTCAGTGTCTGAAGGAATTATTAATCCATTGTCATCATTGTTGTTGACTAAGTCTGTTCATTGGCTTATCAATTAGTTGACAAATCATGTCGCAATCTAATAATTAGATTAAATAGTGTGCAGCAGTGAGTCTAATATCAATCACAGTTTATTCTGTGTACTGAAGTAGGAACTCTCCAGAATATTAAAATCTGACTGATAGGTGGGGAGAGTTCACTGCAATAATAGTTTTAAGTCAACAACACAATCCTGACTTTTGTCAAAATCTACCTAAAGACAAATCAAAGGTTAGAGATGAGACAGACCTAAAAACCTGAGAAGGATGTATACGTGAAGCTGTACAGTCAAATGTATTCCTTGAGATGTGTGTGTGTGTGTGTGTGTGTGTTTGCAGATGTTTCATGTGTGTGTCCTGCTGGTTACATTGGAAACGGAGACTTCTGTAATGGCGTCCTGACCAGCGTCCTTGCAACATACAGTAACTTCTCCATCTTTTACAAGGTGAGTGTGACAGTTAAACCCTTAGAGATGATTGTTTTTGTCATTCCTGTCAGTATTAATAACATATCAGTACAGTCTTGCGCCTGCATTTGCGAATAAGCTGCTTCATTCATATTTCACCACTAGCTGTTTGGCAACCAACTGACTAATAACATCCAGTCATATTCATGCAAGTTTAGAGCACTACCCTCATAAGTTGACACTTGTCATTATTACTCTACTGATACACTCATGCCAACACTGTTTACTGCTGCAGCTCCTCTGAAACATTAACCTCCTCCTTATGGGCTACATTAGTTATTGATTTGAACTAAGATTTAATGTTCAGGTTTGCCAATGTGTGAAAAACTGAAAATGTTGTAACTTTGGCAGAAAATGGTATATCCTGTCTCAGAGGCTGTCTGGTTTCTGTACCGGCCGTGTTCACCAGCTCCTGAGCCTGGTACAGTTAGAATCAGCTAACGGTTACTTCAGCAACAAGTAAAGCCATCTTTTCATCAGGAAACTCCGTAAATTACCGCAGCCAGAGAGAGAACACCAGAAAATATTTTTTCCATAAAATATGATCTGGTTTCACCCTAATTAGTGAATTAAGTTGTGTTTTGTACAGTAATCAATGAAACCTGCCCCTCACACACTCCTCCTCCTGACATTAAATATTAAGCTCGCACTTCTGTGCCATTGAAGATTGATTGATGGGTGGATGTCGTGAAATTATTGGTTAAAAATGGTAAGTACTAGCTCATGTTAGAAAACTTAAGATTTTGTTTTACAGGTAAAAAATGATTGGATTTTTAATATAAAAATACAAAGAAATAGATTTTTTTTGGGCTTATATTGTTAAATAGGGGCCCCATGAGAGTTAGTACCCAAAATGGTTACAATGCCAAAACATGCGGTATCGACTGTTTTTTTTAACATGAAAAGTATAGGTGACATTAGATGTCAACAACTGTATTGTACAAAGCAGATAACCTAAGTAATGACTAAGCATGCTGTATATTTATATTAAAATCAAGATTTGAAAATCAAGGTTGTAGTTTCCTAACCTACATACAAAAATATAAAAAACTTAGGAATAAATAATCACATTACAAAAATAAAAACTATTTAAAGGTTGAGTGTGGAGGATGGATTGAGTAGTGTCTGTAGTCTGGTGGTACGGCAGCGGCGGATACTTCTGTATCTTTTGCCAGATGGCAGCAGGGTGAACAGGCTGTGGCTGGGGTGGGTGTTGTCCTTGAGTAACCTTTGGGTTCTGCGCTGTTAAAAACAACTAGTCTATAAAAGGACAGCAGGATTTTTCAGACTTCTTTAGAGTCTTATGTTGTTAAACAGACGTTTGTGAGAGATAACACAGGTGTCACCTGCTGACGATAACTGTCCTTTGGGACACTTCCGTCCAAAAGGGAGAAGTTAAATAAAAAGAAGCTGTAGGAGGCTTCAGTTTATGGTCTGACTGATAAGAGAAGTGTGGAGCTCTAAAAATACAAAACTATGAAAAAGAAGTTGTCAACTAAAGATGGGTCCGATCTTGTTGTTATGGAAGAAAGTAGGAAAGGTTAAAACCACTATTTATGCATAGCAGAAAGTTGCATTTTTAATGAGTAGTTCATTTCTGCTGGTTTCTAATCACAACTTTAAACCGGACCTGTTCCTCTTTTTCCTCGTCTGGATCTGAGTTGAGTTTGAAGTCCTTTTGTCTGTTATGAGCTGCATGGCCTCTACGTATTGATCTTATGTGTTTCAGCTACAAGGAAGTGCTCCAACTCTGTTGTTTTATCTTTTAACTTCCTGTCTACACAGAAACTAATTTTGTCTTGTTGTGTAGATTAACATCTGCTGCTTGTGATCAACCTAAAACACTTTATATCAAATATCACAGCAGTGTGACAATCATTGACCGCTATTTACATGAGATGAGTCTTTCTGCACACCACCACGATCAGCTGATCATGTTATTGTAATAATAGTCATGGTGATTGATCAAGTGTTGGTATTTGTGTTTTATTATGTGTTTATAACAATATGATAAGATGACATAAGTATGTATTCAACATGTGCTAATACATTATTTTTTCATCCAGAACAGAATCACAGTGGAGACTCATTTGCTCAGTTACAGTCTTGTACACAGTCCAGTTTTCCATGACATGGGCTTATTATTGTGTAACAAGATAATTATTCCAAATTATATTATAAATGAAATGTATATTATATGTACGTATGTCTCGTAGTTGATAAATCAGCTTCCGTGTGGTGTTGTCAGGTCATAACCTCAAAAATGTGGACGTGTGTTCCCAGCTTTGCGAAATGTAATATGTATACTAATCTGTGTGCACTGATCAAGAACGAGACTTTGACATTTATTTACTGTAGCCAGAGGTAATAATTGAATTTCAAAGACAAAAGCAGAAATGGAACAAACAACCAAAAAATGGGCAGGGTCAATATCTGGACTCCTGAAAATCAAACCTGACCAGGTGCACACACTCTAACCCACCGCTCTGGTCTACATTTGGTCCAGTTGTGTTCTTTGGACCTAAATGACTTTGGATCAACTGTTTAAACTTCTGCATAAGTTGTGTTGTTGCCTGAACTTATGTACAAATATGTGTATATTCTGAGAAGCATTTCCATTTTGTAAAAGCTTTGTGATCAACGTGCTTGACTGTTATTTACAATAAAGAAACCTTAACTTAACCATAAGTACATTTGATGCATTTGTGTGGTTTTACATTTTTAGGATTTTTAAGAAATATAAGCGTGCATCATAAAATGATTGAAGTCTGGACAAGTAATAGATAGTAAATCTAACTAACTTCACTCTGCTCTCTGTCTCCCTCTGTAGTTGTTGTTGGACTATAGCGGCTCGTCCTCGGAGGGCAGACAGCTCGTTGAATTTCTGTCTCACAGGACATCTGAGGTCACGCTGTTTGTCCCTCATAATACCGGCTTCACCCAAAATAAGGTGTTGTACAGCCCCAACCCTTATTAATTACTTATTAATTGCAAGATTCAAATGAAACACCAGTTATTCTTATTTCTGTTTCATTTTAAGTTAACTGACTAATGATTTGTAATATATAATAAAACCTTAACAAGTCTGAAGTATTTTATGTTACTGTTTTACTTGCCATTTATGTTACTGTTTTACTTGCCAATCTGTGTATTAAGTTAAAGGTCAGATACTAATACAACTGTTACCCTTTAATTAACAGTTACAATACATTCATCAATTAGAGGAAAGTTCATTTTATTTGTGCATTTCACACTCACAGACAGCTGAAAGGACTTTATAGAAGACAGAAAAACATTTAGAAATAAAAAATTAGACATTTACAACAGGATAAAAACAGAAATGATGACTAATGGAAACATCTTAAGAAAAGAAGAGGCCCGAGTTATGAGCCTTGGGGAACGCCACACATCATGTTAATTCAGTCAGATACATAATTAGCAGTTAAAACAAAAGTACAACTGCTAAACTAAAATAAGTGAATATATTAATACATACATCCACTAAATATATGGCATGTGTGTTTTAATACATGCATGTATTATTTTTAACTGACTGTTAATATATGCATTATATTTTACATTTAATTGAAACATACTGTATATTAACCTTTAGGAAATATTTGTCGTAGGTCCATTAAGTTAAAATTAACCTTATAGTATTACAATCATTACAAAGTAATATCACTACAACTACTTAAAAATACACAAGTTAACTGTTTATCAATACATATTGTTGGAGCCACCCATATAAAAGAGAAATATTTGTAAATACTGTAATAAGTGTTTGGTATTGCTTAATTTGCTGATGATAACTAGGTCTGTGTTCCCAATAACCAATTACGCCCTCTGACACTTGTGAATGGTCAATATTTAGAGCAGGTTACTACTATTTGAATGTTTGGATACTATGTTTAATTTTATATTTTGGGCTTTTTAGTGAAGGAATTATACTAAGAACATGGGCTGCAGACTTTTATTAAAGCATGCCTCAATTCCATGCTTTAATAGTTCCTAATTAAGTTTAAGTTCAGACAGAAAGCAAAGCGAATTTTCACCTCACATTACTTGTGCGAGTTTGGTCCTAGAGTCATTTATGTTGCGTTACTCACAAGTCTTTATTTGCTATTTAGCCAGAAAACTTAACTGTACCTTAGCTGTAAGCTAGTGAGCAACGGCAGGCCAGGGTGTGTGTGTCTCTGTTTGAAGTCAGTTCATTGACGTCCTAAACTCAACACTCACCAAAGACTCCACTTCTTTCTTCTTTTTTCCTCTGTCCTCTTTTTACATTCATGAAGTAAAGTACAGTTCCCCTCCAGTCAGCAGGCAACATAACAGTACATAAAAAAACAGACAGGTTGATAAGTAAGAGTAAGGATTAATACACTTTTTAATCCCAATAGTAGAAAGGTAAACTCTGAGCTCTCCTTTGCCGCTAAACAGCTCCAGATAAGAGTAGAATCTGATGTGGCTGTGGGTGTTGATTCCTCCAGAAGGTCCGGCTGTGCCTCCCGGCTGTCTCCTCCAGAGCTCGCTGGCTCACTCCGCAAAGCCCGGCGACACACGAGCAAATTTCGCACTGAAGTTGAATATTTCCAACTTGCGCAAATGATGCAAATCTAAAATCTGATGTGTTTCTACTGTGTGTGTGTGTGTGTGTGTTTAGACTCTGTCTGCAAGAGATCTTGAGTATCACATCTCAGCCAATCATAGCAGACGACCATTCAAGGATCTGCGACACCAGGAAGTCATCATATCCAGACTTGGGTATAACCTGACTGTTACCCATGGCAACAATGAGGTCAGATACGTATACACACACACACACACACACGCACACAAAACGTAAGTTTATTTATCTTTTGGTTTTGTGTCTTTCTTTGTCTTTTACATGATCTCTCCTCAGAGCTGTAAGCTGGTGAACCAGCGGCTGCTGTTGGATTGGGACATTCCTGCTGTAAATGGGATCATCCACGTCATCGAAGCCCCACTGACAGCGCCCCCCATACCGGTGAGTGAAAAGGATTTAACCCAAAACTGCTGATAACCAGAGCAGGCCTCTTCCTCAGGTTCTGAATCTGGACCAGCATGTCACAGACGTACACGTTTTAAAACATCATTCATGTTGTAGGTCTGGAATCAGCATGACCTCAGCTGTGCAGTGACAGCAGAAGAAGAAATTATAGAAAATACACTCCCTTCAAATTTGGATCTTGCCTCATAATCATTGTGTTTAGATGTTTTCTTCAGTATCAAAAATGATTCAGGTGAATATTGTTTGTTGTTTGTATTGTTTGTTTGTGGTTACAGTTGAGCAGGAAATGCTAATAACCAATGCAGCATGGCTTTTTTTTTAATGGCGCAGACTCATCAAATTGTAAAGATATACAGGGCTCATAGCTCTTATTACTCTTACTGTTTACATGACCCAGAGCATTATGGGAACAGTAGGGTAAAACCTAAAATCAGGTGAGACAAAATTAATTATAAATACATGGTTTTTTTTTAAAAGAACTAAGAACTGTGCCATCAATATCGTTCTTTTAAACCCCCAAACACAGACACTGTCTACTTTCCATTCATATATGGATATTTAATGTGTGCTCAAAAACTTGTGGACATACAGGCAAAAAAAACCCTCTGTAATGGTATGTAGTAATGATGTACTTTATTTATTTATACAGAGTAAGTTAGCTTAGATACTGTACATGCTCTTTTGCAACAACGCCCTGTTAACATAAGTTAAAGTCAAATAACAAAAATAAAATAACAGGAACAGGATCATGAATTTAGAGCAACAGACAATAAACAAGGTAGAGGCTAAATATAAATACCTCACCTGTAACAAACTAACCAAAAAAAAAAAGATCAGTTTTGATGGTCTTTGGCACACTTCCTCTGCATCAATTTTAACAAACTTAGTAAAGAATTACTTATTAATAAACAATTGTGTGTTTTTATGTAAGATATTGTCGTAGATTCTGGTTTCCCCAATTGACATTATTGTAGTGAACAAAGACCTGAGTTAGTCTGCAGAGCAACTAACTTCAGCATCGAAAGTACATTGCTTAAATACAGTTTCGTTACGCGCAACTCCCATTGAGCACCGCCTCTTTGGTTAGTTTCTATCAATATCTTTGGTTTCTTGTGATGTCACTCAAAGCCTCTCCCGAGAGGAGGGCGGTGGCCTAATTTGAACATAATGGTGGCAAAGCTACAGGTGCTATTATCCCATATAAGGGCTTGTTTGCTTCACTTTTGCATGCACAAGTATCGTGCATGCAGGATGTTCCCATCTTAGTTGACGGCTTATCTCCTTTGTTTGTCTCACTCCCTCCTTCGTTGCTTACGGTCGTCTTGACCCTGCTAGGCGCTGGATGAGGGCTGCTCAATAACAGGAAACTCGTGTTGGAGGGATTGCGCAATCACTTACACAGTCATTCGTGGAGTGACACACAGTTGGTTAAATACATAGTCGAAGGTTATACATTTTAATATAGTTTTTCTACTACATAATCCCCCCCTTTGAGGCTTATAAGGCCTCACTCACTGCAAACCACCATTGTATGAGTCCGGTACCACCGAAAATTCAAAAGGAATTCTAAACTCAGAATTTCCAACCTTCCTATTGAATGAGTCCATTAATACATCCTTTTAATCTCTTTATAAAAATACAAGAATACCTGATTGTCAAAAAGCTTATGGCTTGACTCAATTACCGCAGAATATGCTATTTTTGTTGATATCATATGATTATTTGCAAGCATGAATATGTATTTTTTACCAATACACTAACGTTGTAGCCTTAGGATATATATTAGGGTGAGTAGTCCATATTACAGAAGCACCAAGACATACGACAACTATCAAGCTACGTTTTACCAGTACTTGATTATAGTGTGGCGTACTGGGGTGTCCAGCACGAGTACAATTACATCATAAAATACAATAAATGTGCTTAACTACAAAGGGTGACACATAGTACTCATCTATGTCCCAAGTGTGTCTTCTGATAGATTCAACCGACAAACAGGAGTAGTTACTGGGCTCCAAATTCTGCTACTATGGGGACTGTATATTTCCAAGGCGCAAATGGTAAACTATCAAATAACGGCTCAATACTTTGTCTCAAAGTTGTGGTCCCTATCAATTGACTTTCTGACATCCTTTCATTGCTGGACGGGGGTTAATAGAGTGGATTCCTTCTTCTCTTCACCTCCATGTATTTTTCATACGGTAGAGTTTCATACAGTTTAAAATTTTCAGTGATTCCATTTAGGGTTTTAAATTCACAATGTAAAAACACCCTAATGGAAAGACGGAACTTTACTTACTAGGGCTGGGGCGACTCGTCAACGTAATCAATGTCATTGATTCCAGAAATACGTTGATTTGCATAATGTGCATCAGCGCTCCAGTGATGAAATAAATCCATGTCATAACCATGTTTTAAATAAGTTTTAAATATTTCAATATTGTTTGTTTTTAGATGATTGAATACAATTTTGAAATATTAATAAGACAAGTTTCTAATATCAATTTGAGGTAAAATAATTGTTGTATTAATTGAGGAATAAAAACTTATCTTAATAATCAAGAAATTAGTCATTAGATTAATTGACTTATCAATAATAATAAAAAATCATTATATGCAGCCACAGTACTTACTATTATTTGACTGTACAGATATGTAGCAGTGTCACGATTAATGGAATTTGTGTTTGTAGTTTTTCCACTGGTATGTTCGCCTACTTTAGTTACGTCCTGTTTATTTGTTTCCAGTGTGAGATCACAGCAAGACGTCCAAACCTGAGCAGTTTCACATGTAGATAAAAAAGACTTTTCGTGATCAACCTTTAGTTTCACACTGAAATTCATTGCAATAAAACAAAAACCCAATTCATAATAATGAATTGATTTTTATGGCCAGGGGCATGATATATTTTCATGTTGTCCGTCCATCCATCCGTCCCATTCTTGTGTCTGGGATATCTCACGAACACCTTGATGGAAATTTGGCACAAACATTCACTTGTGGATGAACTGATTCAATTTAGGTGGTCAGGGGTCAGAGGTCAAGGTCACTGTGACCTTAACAAGTTTTTAGTCATAACTCAAGAATTAATATGCTAATTATGACAAAATTTTACACAACCTGTGCTGATTGCACAGATCTTCTGTACTGCCGGGTTGAACATGTGAGTGAAGAATCCATGTGTCAGAATTTAGAGCTTCTTTGCAGCAACATCCATATTTGAAGCATTGTAGTCAAGCTCTTAGGTTTTGTTGATATTGAGCTTTAGATGACTGTCAACCATATGACCAAGCTCTCTATCAGTCACTAAATACTGTATATTGAGTCATATATGAGACTGAACGGACATAGATGTAAACAGCAACTTCATTGGTGCACGGAGGCGTACAACCACGAGGCGGTAATTGTAGTTACATTCGCCAAGGAGGTTATGTCTTCAGTGCCGTTTGTTTGACTGTCAGCAGGATTACACAAAAACTACTGAATGGATTTCCACAAAACTTGGTGGAAGGACGGGGCATGGGCCAAGGAAGATTTTGGCACGGATCCAGGAATCTTTTAATCTCTTCCTTTAACATTGCGAGATAGGGTATCTATTCACATTTTCATACATTTTCCATAGAATAATGCATGGATCTTGATTTTAAAAAGATCAGGCATATTTAGAGGGCTGGTATCTATGAGTGTGTACAATTTAGTGCGGATCCAAATAAAAATCCAGATCTAGCGGATTTAACCGTGTATTCATAGGGGGGTAGTCTTTTCCTGGCTGCTGTACGGTAACAAATAGCGCTAGAAACCTGCAACTACCACCAATGTGTAGCTAAATTAACAGGGATTCAGTAAGGTACTAACAGAGTGTCACGAGTTGCTGCAGTTGGTGCTAAGGCTTAAATAAGAGGAGGTATGCGCTCTACTGAGTGCCATTTTCCAGTTTACATTATAAGCTTGCCAACAATGAGATTAAACGATAGCTGTATCGTGAACGGATGCAGTTCTGATCACAGCCACCAGGAGGTGCCATGAAGACTTTCCCTCTTCAGTGTGAAGCACGTCCTGTTGGAATGTTCTGTTCTGTTGTTGCTAGGCAACAGCTACAGTTGTGGGCACATAGCAGATGGCTGTGTTTAGTTTTCAGGAAATGAATGATTCAAACAGCTGAATTTCCATCCTGATAACATCACAACTCTGATCAATATTCATGATGTGGGACCGAAAAAAGAAGGTAATGAAGATTAGATCACAACAGATTGATCTGAATTAAATTATATTTCCCCTCAAATGACTAATGTTTAGTGTTCGCCTTATTTCCACTTGTCCACAGACCGACTGTGGACAGAATTGGTTCAACACATTTTGATCTCAGACATGAATCTTCTTTGGTGTTGAACTGACAGTAAAGTTCTCATCTGTTGTTTCTTCGACTACATAAATTGCGAATTGGCTTCTAATTGCGCTCGCTCACATCTTCCTGTTGGCTTAGTATACCAAAATGCCTGCGTTCTATCTGATAGCATTAATAGCTCTGTGTCAGGATCTCCAATATTTGGATCAAGTATCTTGTGAAATCTAAAATATACAAGTCAGTAGCCTTCAGCTGTTACTGCAATGTAATGACAAATATTTAATCAACAGTTGAGTTCCTGTATGACCACGTGATTACAGTGATGTTGACACAGCTGAAGGCTGAACAGTCACATTTAGCTAATATCACAGGTCAGGACGTTCTGCAGTGAGGTTGCAGTGGAAACAGAAATGAATGAGTTGTAGTTATTCCACAGCTCCAACAATCTGTGTTGAAGCTGTGGAATAACTATGTGGCATATTTGAACTCAATGAATTATTACTCTGCTGTTCATCAGTACAGTCCAAGAATAGTCATTTCCATGTGTGTTTTTTCCCATTTTGAATTTGTTCTATTGGGCATGAGTAATTAAGTTTTCTGGCGAGTCTTTGAACACAGTGTGTTTTCTTTGGTGTCCCTGAAACCATTTTTTTTGATAAAAAGATTGTTTCACTGCAAAAACACTCAAACTCCACTTCAAAGTTGTGAATCTTCATAGAGTGATCAGATCTCGAATGCGTCCTCAATGCGTCTTGGGTGTGTTCACACCTGTACTTAGAGCTGTCCACTTGTGATTGTATCACTTAGGACGGATGTTAATACCAGGTCTGAACAAGGCCATAGTCACAGTTGGATGTACAAAAGTCAGGAGTAGTCAGGAGTCATTTTGGTGGTAATAATAATGATAATAATAAACTTTATTTTTATAGTACTTTTCATACAAGAAATACAGCTCAAAGAGCTTTACAACAAAAAGATTACAAATACCAAGTGCTTACATAAAAAGACATAAAATGGACATAAAAACAGGGATAGAAAATCAATGAAATAATGTAAAATAGGATGGAGAATAAAAACCAAAGGAATAGTAAAAAAAAATAGCTCAAATAAAGACTTCAGAGAAACAATCAAGTACCAAATAAATGGACATAAGCTTGTCTACTGCCTAGTGAAAAAGATGAGGATGGAAGAATAAACTGCAGATTGACACTTGAGAAAGCACTCAAAATAAAAATATCTTCAATAAAGATTCAGGGATTTCAGCAATTTCAGAGTAAAGACGAAGTGGGGCCTGGAGGATTAACCAGAAAACAGGCTGCTGTTTTATGGGCTCCTCAATTTATCACACATCTGCACAAGGTCACATAGTTCTCGACAACACTCAAACACCACCACCACACCTCAAAATACTCCAGTTTCACAAAAACACCAGCTCACTGACAAAACACTCCAATATAATAAGTTTGTTAAAGGAGCCTGATCACACCGGAATTTAATATATTTTACAAACTTTGACCTTTAACATGTTGACCCCACCATGGTGATTTATTTCATTACACCAAATAAAACATTGGCTAAACACTGAACTAACTAACCTATAAAGACCCACTTCTAATCGGGATTTTTTTAAACATTAAATTGCTCATTAAAGCTGAATTAAAATATGAGTTCAGGATGAGGAAAATAGCCTCTGATTGGCTAGTACTTTTTGGCTTTGTTGGTTGGATTGGTTAGATTTAGGCATGAGGACTGATGATTGATTAGGGTTAGCGCAAGAATATCAGGTTAAGCTAATTAGAGGCAGAGTAGGGCGGGTCGTTCCATCACCATCTTAAGAAAAGAAAACTCGCCTTTTTTTTGGACGCCTCATTGCATCCAAATAAATTAATAAGAGAGGGTCTTTGTGACTCCTGGTGGCAGAAAAGAGAACTGCGTGCTGGATTTGATGAGGTTGGACGATAATGTGTGCTTGCTCTGGCAACCGCAGGGGAGCTACTACTAGTCTGACTCACAGGAAGTAGGCTGTGGTTACAAACCTGCCATTGGCCGACTATTTCAGCCCCTTCCACTATCTGCGTGTTACCATTTTGTATTGGCACCATCACTGCATCCTGGATTTGGCTCCACCCAAGACAATTGTGATTGGTTTAAAGAAAGCCACAGAGTGTTTTTTTCCTTTACCAGAATGATAATGGGTTCGGTGTAAGCATGGTGTTTAGAAGAGAGTGGCTGCTGTATGAGTAGCAGCAGCTATAGCGAGTTCTAGACCTTCCTTTTGTGGCTGTTAAAGACATTAAGGGTGTTTGTTCAGTATGATTGGATGGACAACATTTCATTAAATATTTAAACAGTTTCTTCTTCCTGTGCTGAAAAACAAAATGGCTGCCAGATATAGTCATGGATATGTGACCAGGATCTGTCCAGTCCTCTGATTGGAGTTTTGTTGAATATTTATCTTCCTCTGGTAAAGCTGGTGGTGATGACCCGGCACAGAGTCACATCTCCATGGCGACAGTGCAGCAAAGCATAGTTGTCATGGTAATTAGAGCTGGACAGATAAAGTGTGTGTGTGTGAGAGAGACATCCAGTGCTGCTGTGGGTCACTTAGTGATTCTTCTGTGTTTGATTTGTCTCACCTGTCATCTCCAGATCTCCCATCATGCTTCCCGAGGCCACGCCCACTCAAGTGGCACAGTGTCAGCCATCTTGGTTTCGGTGTTGCTGGTGTGTGTCTTGGCTGCACTTGGCTACTACGTCTTCAAACACAAGACCGACGCCTTCCGCTTCCACTACTTCAAAGTGAGATACGCACACACACACAAGCAACCTTCTCATCAAAATGGCGCTGCAAGTGGCAGCCTCTGTGCTCCAGTTTTTTCATCCATCACTTTTCTGAGAAACGAACTCATAAACATCCGTCTTCCTATTCCCCCACATATCAAATTGTATTTTTCTTATTTGCCGGACTATTTGGACATTCTTGTCACTGATGGAGTCACAGTCCTGGCTGTGAGACTTAAAGGGACCCGAGGAAAGCGCTTCATGTCACTTGTGCGCCACAGGCAACAGTGCCTCTCCCAAGTATATATGTTGTATATCTGCATTCAAAAAACAATGTTTATGAACTTCTCTGCAAATCCAGGAAGGAAACCTCAGCGCGAGTGCCTCAAATTCAGACAGCATGTTACCTGCCCCACCAGAGGGCAGAGTACACTCGGCCACTGCTATACAACCATTAAGGACTCTTATTGCTCTCCTCTTGGTCTTTCTAGCCCCTTTTACACATCCCGTTCAATGCGGGCCTGTTGCGCATCTGATGCGCCTCGCCATCTGTATAAACGTCACAGAGGCGTAATGGGGGGTCAAAGTTGTTCCGCCTCTGAGACGGCAACAGAGGTAGTAACAGCGCCGAATCGACGTCTATACAAACGGAGTGAGCCGGCGAGGTGGAACGACGAGACAGGTCTCTGATGTTTCATCAACATGGTTTGTGTGCAACCCTCAACCGGGAGCTTTAAAAGCAGCTAGCAGCAGTTAGCAGCTAACTCAAAGAAGAAGAAAAACAACTGAAGATGTTAATGTGTTAAAATGTTAATGCTAAATGATTATGTTATTCCATTGTTTACAAATGGAAAACCCACGCAACCCATTGCCAACAGGAAAACAACTTGGGACATAGTAAATGACAATTTAACTTGCTGAGTTTCTCAGTGAAACAGTGGAGTCTGGAAAATTTATAGTGTAGGTTTTAAGTGTAAGAATATTCTAATTTAAGCAACCTGATGGTCCTCTGTGAAGTCATGCAAACAGATAAGAGGGGAAAAGGGAGTTTTGGACAAAGTGCAGAGCAGTCGTAAATTCTAGCTTGGGCCCCAGCCTGTAACAAGCCAAGGTCGGTATGTAACAGAAGGCACCATGTTCTGTTCACTCTTTAAGAACACACAAAAAGATTATATGGTATTTTTTGATTTAATATACTAAAGCATGTATGATTTTAAGTTAAACCTTAAGCATAATGAAAAGAATAACGGTTTCCCCCAGACAACTTGACACCCATTCACATCTGACTCAGCTGACCCCTAATGACCCACATGATGGCCAAGTGGGTCTACGACTGACATGTGACTTTAACGACTCTGAAACCCAGAAGTCACATGACCTCAACGACTCTGATGGGGCCACACCCCCACAGGGTTAAAAGCCTGTGCTCCCCACCAGTCAGTTAAAACTGATGAAGCCTCTTGGATGAGAGGTGAAACATCTTCAAGAAACTCAAGCAAGTCCAGTTGCCCTCTTTCAGCACTTACATGAATAATAGTTTCCCAATGGACGTGTAATGTTACAAAAAAAAAAATATTTTCTGAAGTTAGAATTCTACCTCAATGGTGCTTTCAAAAAATTACTTGCGTACAGTGTTGGGTGTAAACGCACTACAAAGTACATCACTTAAATGTGATGACTTGTGACAGACCAAATAGAGTGTTATCGACTCACAGCAAACCTTACAAATCTGATTTCTATTCAGTCAGCCATTAACTTCTAATATCCCTGTTGTTATTCCTATCAGGCCCTTCAAATATTACACTAATATAGCACGCAGGATCTATGATATAATTCCTGCACAGACCACCCCTTCTAAAGACCTGTGAGATTGGCTAAGATCTTTCTCATAAGACTTATTTTGAATGATTCTATCTAATCCACCAATTTAGACTTTTAATTTTGCCTGAGCAATGCCCCCCTAATTATGAATATTTTAGCTCCACCAGGGACAGTGGCAATGTACCTGTCCTTTGCCTTATGATCTATCACCCACCTAGGCCTAATGCTAGCTTTGCACATGAATTTTCTGAAGGTGGCCACACTTTAGATTTAGATTTTACCCTGGTCTGAGTATCAATTCCATGGCCTTGGAAAATGTTTTTGTCTTTGATCATCTTTGTATTAAGTTTGACATTGTGCTCTATGCTGCCCCAAAATTACCATATGGGTAAAATTTTCATCAAATTTTGCCCTAGGCCTACTAAATCATAGTCCATCTAAACTGTCAGGGTTTGTGCCAGAAACACTAGGAAACAGGTGTTGAACCCAGAGGCAGACGCTGCAGGCAGAGCAGGTTTAGTTGCTGTGTTTTATTAAACAAAAGAAAAAACTAACTGGTCGTTTGGCAGTCGAGGGTCGAAACCAAGTCCAACAAAGGCAAAATGGGCAAAGGCAAAAATTCCAAAACATAAGCAAGGTCCACAACAGTCAGACGGGAAACACAGAAACGCTGGGAAGAAGTCACACAGAGTAACACGACTGGCAAAGAAAATGGGGAGCACATGGATTTAAATACACAAGGAAGGGAAGGTTAACAAGACACAGGTGAAACATCAGGGCGGGGCAGACAATCAAAAAAGGTGGGAAAAGAACAAAGGGAGGAAGTGTGAAGCAGGACAAGACACATGAGGAAAGTACTACAAAATAAAACAGGATATAACAAACTAGACACTCAAAATGATAAGACAGGAAGTAACAAACACAGGAATGTAAACTAGAAACTCAAAACGATAACACATGGAAGCCATGACATGAACCATCTCAACCCAATGACTTACTCAAAAGCTTTAACAATCTCATTGCTCCCATTAAACTCAAATCTAAGTCATTTGTAAAACCCTCTCATTGGATTGGTGATAGTTTGCAGAGTCTTAAAAGATTGTGCAGAAGAGCAGAAAGGAAGTGGAAATAGACTAAATTGCATGTCTAGTATTTCTATTTGAAGGACCTCCTGACTTCCTACAATAAACAAATGAATGATGCAAAAGCCAACTACAGTCAGGTACATAAGTATTTGGACAGTGACACAATTTTTGTAATTTTGCCTCTGTACACCGCCACAATGGATTTGAAATGAAGCAATCAGGATGTGATTGAAGTGTAGACTTTCAGCTTTAATTCAAGGGATTTAACAAAAGTATTGCATTAACCTTTTAGGAATTACAGCCGTTTTTACACATAGTCCCCCATTTTCAGAGGCAATATCATCAATAAAGGTGAAATAAAGACACACAATTGGAAAGTAGTTAATTAAATCTTTTAAAACAAAGTTAAATATTAATCTGCTGTCTGGTCTGCATACTGTCAAATCAGTGCTTGATGTGTGGTGACTTCTTTCACAAATCAGAGCTTTTATCACTACAAGATGTTTCCTGCAGTGATCTTATATTACCAGTGTTAATCAGAGCGTCCAGTGATGTCATATCACAATCCAATCGTTCCTGAACCTCAGATCAGGACCCTCCATTGTTTTCAACACATTAGCTTTACTGCCCTTCACATGCAAAGAACACAGATGTTGATGAAAAGCTGTAGAATCACAGTTTTACTAAAACCAGGAAGTGACTGCAGTTTTAAGCCTGTGATTCTTTTTTTATACAGGGGTTTTGTCAGAGAATAGACTGGTTCACAGAAGCCTTAGATTTTCATACGTTGTGTGTGTTAATATCTCAACAATCAGTGATTCAGCTGCTAGCAGTTTATAGTCACCAGCTAACAGCTGACAGCATTCTTGTTCTTTCCTCTGTGACAGAATGATGATGAGGACAGTGTGACGGGCAGCAGGATGAAGCCCACGCTGGTGTCCATCCCAAACCCTCTGTACAGCGGCTCCAGAGCCTTCAGCGAGCCGTTTGGGGTGAGTTAATCAATCAGAGCCTGAACATTTACATCAGCAAGAGAGTCTGTGGTGCTCACTGTTTCTTAAACCAGTGGAGATCCAATCCAAGCGGACATTCAGACCGAAAACAGCCCTGTGTTACACATAAGAGGCTGTGTTGCTTCAGTGAGAAATTAAATCAATTCATTAAGTCCAGTCAACAAATCCACAAATTTCAATATCAAAACACTGCAGAGCAATTTATAATACTACAAGACTTTAAAACTCTGGGAAATGATCATGGCAGCAAATATTTTATCTTTCATCACAACAGTTGTGAAGTAAACAGTAGAAATATGGCTTCAGTGTTACAAAGTTGCCCAGTGAGACCACATTGCTGCACATCAAAGTACTGCAGCTGGGTAGAGTCCTACAGTCTAGAACAGAGAGCCATACATGACGTCACCGCTGTGGACGTTTGTTACAGTTTCAAATTACAACATGATTGTAATTTTAAATACGTGTTCCACAAGGGTTCGGAGAGGAGAGAAAAAGTCTATGAGTTTCAACACAACAAATCTTATTAGAGCTATGGAACATTAAATCATCCATCTTTCACTACATCTTAGCCTTTCTCACCGTCAGGTGTGCATAAACTACAGGTTATAAACTTATTTCTAAAATACAAAAATTTGAAATTATCGGTTATCTTATCGGTATCGGTACATTAATATTCACTTTATAACCAAAAGTATGTGGACAGTCTTTCACATACATGAGCATATTTTTGGTGTGAGTTTCCTGTTTTGGAAAGACACAGCTGAAAACAGACAGGAAAGGGGGGAGAAAATGGGGAAGACATGCAGCAAAGGGCTCGGACGGGAACCGAACCCGGGCTGTTGCATTATGGACTGAGTACATGATGTGAGCGCTCCACCAGGTGAGCTTCAGGATGCCCGTGGTGTTGCTGGTTTGACCATTTTCTCTCCTTCCTACAGGCCAACAGTCAAGAGTTGGAGCCAACAGAACCTGAAGAACCTCCAAAGATTCTGGACCTGGACCAGTAGACCAGTTGAACCAGTAAAACTGGAGCTGTGTTTTTAATATAACATAATTACTTGTTTTTTCATGGCTCAGCTTTTACTCAGTTCATCTGTACCCAAATAAAAAAAATAAAAATAGCCTGTTTACAAAACCCAGATGCTCTCTGGGAGGAGAACCAAATCAATATTTTTTTTTTTTATTAGCAATGGAACAAATGATTCTGTGCAGCGGGAAAGTGTGCATCCACAGAGAACTACTGCTCTATGGTGCATTTTAGCCTCTTTTAGCTCCTTGTTTTTACATTTGCCGTTTGGATTTGTGGATTTCGGTGTTTCCAGCGTCAGCAAGCAGCTGTTTTTCTTCAGTCAAGTTCTGATAGAGCTCTGGTTTGGTCTCCACCAACTCCTGAGAAAAATATCTGAATGTTTAACTGCAAGATGTTCCACTTTCACTTTGATGCTGGGGAGGTAGTGTACAGCATGTTTATGTTGGCATGTGAGCTGAGAGCAGCTGCCTGACTATTTACACAAGACAGGTTTTTATAAGTCCAGGAAGCAAAAAAAAAAAAGCTGTGTAGAGGTGCAGAGTTGGTTCAGAGCCAAAGCTTTATATATCTTATTCCCCTGTGCCATAGAACTCCATTGTCAAAAATGAGTAGTAGTATAGTAGGAACAAAAAGGATGGAAGGAACACCAGCCTTATCCTTTAACTCACACATCCCGGACAATCTGGCAAAATACTGTCACACTGGAGCAGCTGCATTACCTCATACAAGCCAAAATTTAAAGTCATAACCTCTGAGAAAACATTGAACCCATTCCTCTGCCTGTCTGCTGCTGTTTTGTCATTAATCGTTGGTGTGGAGGAAATCACTGCAGGCTCGTCTGACACTGGTGATACCACCGACCTTCACAAGCCTCACACACAGATGGTGATCTGATGTCATCCTGCCCTGACCTCACCTGACAACAAAAGCTCCACAATGAACCAATGTCACCATGTGATGACGGGCCCTACTCACTCCAAGACACACACACAGATGCATGTGTTATCTCACATCAAAACGTGTTTGGGGCAGCAAACCTGTGTGTAATTAATCAGTTCATTCTGATCTCACAGGACTATGACATTCAGTTCTAATTCTGTGTCCCTGTATTAAAGGAATAGTTCAGCATTTCTTCCCCCTCTGTCCCTGTTCAAACTCTGCGTCAGATGCCGTGACTCCAAACAACTGTGGATAGCGTGATGATGACATGACAAGCCATGATGTCAATGATAAAAGATGATTAATTACATTTTTTCCCCAATATATATTCTTTTTCCAAACAAACTCCATAATAAAATCATTGATGTCAGATAACAGAAAACCACAAACACTTTTTTTTTTTTTAAAGGGACATTTAATGAAATTTCACGTGAGCAAATGATAAAATTATCATCCTCAGCCAACAACAGACTGGAATATTACCCATCCTAAAATCTGACTATATCAAATAGTTGTGGTTTCCTTTTTAAGATTAAACTTTTTTTTTTTGATGACGTGTACGATCAAAGTTCTTTTAAGCTACGTTAATTAAATTAATGACGATGATAAAAAAGTTATGTCAGCTAATACTGGTCCGCACTCAGTCATTGTTTTTGTGGTCTAGCAAAGTTCCAAAGAACTTTCAAGAGTGCTGCCACAACTTGTCTGACTACTGTAACATTAACTAGATAATGTTGGCTAAGCAGCGAGTGACCTAGCTCCATATGGTATCATAATATCAAAAGTTATTTCGTTATTTACCAGAGGAGGGGGTTGCTGTGGTGTGATTTAGATTTTCTTTTTATCCTGACCCTCCCTGAGTGACCGGAGGAAAATGCATGATCCTCCCTCCACTATAAATAACCAATTTTTTTTTTATTCATATCAAATGTAATAATAATAATAGTAGTAGTAATAATAATAAACTTTCTTTATACAGCACTTAAAAAAAGATTCAAAAGATGTCTCTGAAGCCTGTTGATCAAGGTTTTATACACAACAAAACCGAGCTGGCCTCCGGAGAGCAACTGAGTTGGTGTCAGAAAAGCACTCGTTTTCACCGTTCCAACGCCTTAGAATCAGGTGTTTCCAGTCCTTTCCTGTTTTGTACTTCTGGACACCAATATTTCAAGCTTTTGGGTACTTTCTGTACCTTCTCATTTCTAATAGTGTCTTATTATTTCTCATCATTTCTTATCTGTTTGGACGTTTTTCATCAACTTCCATTATTTTCAGAAAACTCTCACCATCCCTTATCAGTTACCTTAAGACATGCTGTCCTGGAATCATCCCGTTTTATACACATTTATTTTCTGCCTTATACTTGTATGAATAAAAAAATTAAACTTGACCATTTATTGATTATTTTACATCACCACATTGATCAATTATTGATTACTTCACAACACGTGATTACGATTTAAACAGTTTTAAGAAATATTCACAACAGGTGTGACATCGCTTTTTGGTTCAACCCTGAATACAGTGAATTACAATAACCTAACAGAGAGGAAATAAAGGCAGGGATGACCTGGCCGAGAGATTAAGGACTTGATTTTTGAGATGCTCCTTAATTGATGGAAACATGATCGAACAACATTTGTAATTTGTTTATCAAAAGGAAGGTCGCTGTCAAATATCACACCCAGGTTTCTGGCTCCAGGTTTGATATTTGAAGACGATGATCCAAGATGTTTCTGTAAGATGGGGATGGACTTCGTGGGACCAAATAGGATTATTTCAGATTTATTTTCATTCAGCCTGAGAAGGTTACAGGACATCCAGTGCTTTATTTCTGAGAGGCAGGGTCAAAGATGATTGTAGGTAATGTCGGAGCACAAAGGAAGTGAGAGTACTACTTACCAAAACAAACAGCTCGTTTCTTAAACAAAGTATCATCATCACACAAGCTGTGTAAGCACTTCAGCAGAATATGGGTAGATGACAGCAACCCTCACAGCAACCAACAGAATTTAATAAGCCTTAGCATCATGCAGAGACATCACAGCACACACACAGACAGCATATGGCATGACGTGCATATTAATGACCGTAATCCATAAGAGTAAGAAGCAAAATACATGAAAGTTGGTTTGTGATGTTGGAGCTGTGTGCCGACTAAGCCAACAAACTGAGGCTTTTGTGTCCCCTCCAGTTTTCACTCATCTTGTAGTAGCTACATCCATAGCCTTCACTATGTGTCTTATTACATGCAGCACCATATTCTCCTCCTTCCTCTGATGCTCCACATTAAGTTTGGTTCTGTTACATTAAAATACCAGTTTCAAAACAAAACATTTAGATCTGAAGCAGCAGCGGCCCGTCGGACTTACAGGACGGACCCAAAGTTTGTCACCTCACAGCTGCAGGACAGCGGTAAAATATATTTTGAAAATAAAAAAAATCATTAATATACAAAATACAACCATTTAAAGTTTAATGTCGCTTCCCGAAAGCCAAAATAAATAAAAAAAATTCCCTTGTTTCGCACCACCCCCTCCCCTCATAAATAACAAACAGTCCCTAAAGGTTCCCTTGATAATGATGTGCTGAAAGGTTGTATAATAGGTTACATCTGTACCTCTACTGTGCTAAAATGAATGCCTGCTTATGTATTAACCTAGTACAGGGGAAAAAAGTTTTAATTTCCAGCAACAGACAATAAAGCTGTCCTATGTTTATTTTTAGGTATGTGGAAACTATTATGATGTACACCGATCAGCCACAACATTAAAACCACTGACAGATGAAGTGAATGACATTGATCACGGCTACAGTACAATGTTC
>JBBPCS010031343.1:0-22420 GCA_037974645.1 Hollardia meadi
CCCCCCCCCCCCCCCCCCCCCCCCCCCCCCCCCCCCCCCCCCCCCCCCCCCCCCCCCCCCCCCCCCCCCCAAAAACGTTTTCAAGACTGAACACCTGAGTAAATGAGCTGTTAAAATGGAAATTTTCTGCGCAGAGGAAATCTTTTACTGTGTAAAACGCCATCTATTTAATTGTGCTCACGGTTCCCCCTCATGCAAAGAGCTCAAACGAGTGCCAGGTCTGACTCGGCTCTCTCCCGTTTCCACCATCTGGATCTCTTCCAGAATTCTGTCACTTTCATTAGCACATCGCAGCTGAAATTCATCAAGCCTCTTCCTCCTCCTTCATAAAGTGTCAGATTATACTGAGGGAGAGACTTCCTATTAGATTTACCTCACTAAATTAGGAATCAGTAAATAGTGATTTTCAAAACAATGGATAGACAAATGCAGCTTATTATTTCTTGCAAGTCTTTTTACCTGCTGAAGGGGGAAAAGTCGCTGGAAGATTCTATCAGCTTTAGTTAGCTAAATAAGCTAACCTTTGGTCTGTGAGTTGGTTGAAAATGCCGTTCCCTGTTGAAGCTCTAAAAGACTGAGGCTAAAGCATGTCAAAAGTCAGCACGTGTTTATACGTTAATTTGCAGCCATGTCCAAGGCTGGCTCAATGCGTTCAATGCGGGCCTGTTGCGCCTCGCTGTCTGTGTAAACGTCATGGAGGCGTAATGGGGGGTCAAAGTTGTTCCTCCTCTGAGACGGAGGTAGTAACAGCGGCGAATCGACGTCTGTATAAACAGTGAGCTGGCGAGGCGGAACAATGAGACAGGGCTGTGATGTTTTGGCGACATGGTTTGTGCGACCCTCAACCGGGAGATTTAAAAGCAGCTAGCAGCATTTAGCAGCTAACTCATAGAAGAAAATGTTTATAAATTGTGGAGACAACGTGAGGTTCAGGAGCTTCTTACCCTCCGAGCAGAGGACGAGATCATCCGCCACATAACAGGGACGGTAAATGATTGTTATTGTCATGTTATTGTTTACAAAGCGCTGTTCGTCGCGCTAGACTCCGACGCTGATGTGTTACTCGTCACGCCTCCTTTCATTGCGAAACGCCGGCTTGCTATCTAAACTCACACAGTGGAGCGGCGTAAATAAACAAAGGCGGCGTAGAGAAGGGTCTTCTTCTGTGTAAAAAGGGCTGGATTCAAATAGCTAACTCTAGTTCGACACATTAGGCCATCAAGAGCTACTAAATGCATTGAAAAACACTTTGAGCTAAAACATCAAGCTTGCTGTGACCACGACTTCTGGACAGCTCTCACAAATGAAAACTACATCACAAATACCCGTCACCTCATCGCAGCTGATTGGAAGACGCAAGTGCTTGCCGACAACCTTGCAGAGAAGCTAGCGCAGTGCACCAAAGCTCATTGAGTCAATGGAGTGCCGGACTAAAAGGAAAGCAAAATTAACCAAAACTCACATTTCCACACTCGTTCTACCTCGACTGTTTGCCTGCTTTTCTAGCAGCATGCTTTCACCTTTAATTTTACTTGAAAAATGGTTTTAGGTTGAGGACTAACAAATCTGATTGGCGCACAAAACGCTCACATGTGTAATGTTGTTGTGGCTGGCGTGTAAACCCATACACTACTGTAGTCAGTTAATGATATGCTGCTTGGAAGTAACGCTAAACTGTCTGTAGGTAGTAAGCCAGTGATCTAGACATGCATGGACATAAATTTCATTTCATATATTTCACATAGGTATCAATACATCTGTAAAGGTATTATTATCAATATTAATGTCACTATTATCAGTCACTGCAGAGTTAGATACAGATGACTTCCTTTACCCCTATAATGAAAAGATATGATTCTGAGGGAAAAGCCAAATTTATATCTTCAACACAAATACTTTTTAAATACCAGCAGAAAATATGACCTATTGTCGGTTTAAACTTTAAAACCCTGCTATTGGATTTAAAGTCTCCCCATCAGTTCGACCATACCGCCACACCTCCTTTTCTGTTTAGCCCTCAGCATCGCACACAGCTCCAGGCCCTCCCTATTCCATCTCCCTCATTGAGCTTAACACAGACCCCGTTTCTTTTTGCTCTTAGCCACCCCAGTCTGTGCCATCTGCACAGTCACCGCATGAAGTTCTAGTAGGTAGACTAAATAAACTCCTTCAAATCCCGCAAACAAGCATCCACACATTCTCATCCACCTTTCACCGTTAAGAATAAAGTGTCTTTACCACATGCAGATCAACCCAATCGGCCGTGGGTGACTTTAAATCCTCTACCTTCCATTTCTCCGATGGAGTAGGGTTGTGTGATATGTAATCGTTTCATATTATGCTCTATCGTTTATTTCACAATATTTTCCATCATTTGGATGACGCTGTGTGTTCTTCCACATAGCATGGTTACAGGAAACAGAAACATGGAGGACAGCGAATGCAATTCCAAACCATTTTATTTTAAACTTTTCAATCACTGAATTTACAGAAAATGTGCTATATCTGTATCGTTACGTGGATATGAAATGATCTATAATGGGATGTGAGATTTTTTTCTCATATCGTGAAGCCCTACAATGTGCCTCGAGGCTCAGTCCTTTAGTATTCTCCATTACAACGTGATCTCTTGGGATGGCATTTGAATAGTACGCCACTTTTAAGGACATTTCGTTTGTCATTTCACACATTTTTAAGCTTTTCTCGTTTGCAGTTTGGTTAGATTTAGGTATTAAAACTGCTTGGTTAGGTTTAGTAAAAGATTTGAGTTAAAATAAGTTTGCTTACGTTATGGACTTGACGCAAGTGAAAAACTTACGGACGTGAGTTAAAATAGTTCAACATTTACTTTTGGTTTCACATGGCACACAAACACTGGTCTCCATTTATTTGACCCATCCACCACCCCGACCTCTTCCCCGTGCAGACTTTCTCGCTCTTTGTGCTGCGTCACCATGACAGGAGAAAAGTTTAATGTGGATGGTGTCAAATGACTAGCAAAAAGCAAACAAGGTGTTGTGGTAACACGACTTGAGACATTGCCGTGTTATTCAGACGACTTCCACGTCTATTTCTTCAAAATATGATTCTGTCTTACAGACGTTAAAAACTCTCAAAACTTTCTTCAGTAGGTCCAGAGCCCTCCAGTGAGCACTTCTCCTCTCACTTAGGTTCTGTTGCATCAAAACCTAAACCAGAAATCTGAAAGTCATCTTTGATAACAAAATTTTACTATCAGGTGGTTTCTGCAACTTTGTAACATCTCGAAAAATTTGATTTTTATCCGCTAAGAATCTCAAAACTGTGTAACTGTGTTCCCGTCCCTCTCAATAAAACCCTCTTCAACCTTCAAATACTTCAAAATGTTGCAACAAGACAACTCACAAATATGCCTTTCATTATCGAATTATGGCATACATCTTATCCACACGCTCACACACAAGACAGCGACAGGGAACCAGGTAAATTGAAGATAATGTATTACTCGAGGCTAATAGGTGGTTTTCCCTACGACTGCATAATTCCAGCTTCTAAAGTTTGGATGAATACATCCGAATGTACTTGGTTTCAAAGCCACACTGCATAGATGTACACTATATGTAAGATCTAAAAACCTTGTGTAAGTGAGAAACAGTCATGATGTGTGGGCACTAACTTCAGAAGAAATTTTCTATTCGAGGCGTATGAGGGACGGGTGAAAACCAGAACTTTATCTGGATGACTGTGGAAATTATGGCTGCACTTGTATTACAGCTCTCATTGGACATTACATTTATTTTCTATTATTAGGACAGAACACAATTTTCTAGGAGATGTGATCCGTTAACTTGAAAGCACTACTGAGAAGAGTGTTTTAAAAAATGGTCCGTGCTCACAACTCCATTACTGCGTGAGCGTAATGCAACCTAAGAAAAATGTGTGAAGTAACAAGCCCACTGTGGTGGATCTTCTATTTAAAGCACGCATCTGGTCGTAGAACACTGAACTGAATGGCAGAGAATGAATCTAAAATCTTAGGTTTTAATTTAGAAAATGTTAATAATCATGTAATGTATATGCATGCATGCACGTTCTCAGTTAGTAGCAGTATTCATTAAGCATCATCCTTCAGCTTCCTTCTGTTCTACCCTTTGAATTTTTTATGTGGCTTCATTCAAATGCAGGATGTGGACTGTACGGTGGCTCCTGAGGCTCAAGCTGCTGGCCCGCTTTGACCTTATTTTTTGACTTATGTGCCCATCTGGACCAAATAAGAAATAACAACTCATGCAGTATTGCTGGTGTCCGTATAATTACTGTTGTGAGAGAACCTTCCTTGATCCTATTCAACAAGTCATCACAGCTATCGTCTACCTAATTAGCATGCAAAAGAACGCAATGTGATTGGTTCTACACATGGCAGAAATCTACACTTTTCTATTTATTAGTTTGTGAATGAACATTGTATAAGTTCTTGATCTTTAAGTAGGCGACTTGCTCAGCAGTTATGATTGGTTGACATGTTTGTCTGAATAAAGCATGTTAAAATCTGAGGGAAATTATCATTTGTTGTTTGATTTTAAGGTTTTCCTGCCCCCCGCTAACAAGACAGCATGATACTGACGTATAATATTAGATGCAATATTAGATATCAAGCTCCAAGCTTCTTTCTTAGCAGTGGAAAAGCAATCCGTTCTCATGCCCAGCCCGTCACATACCGATGTTTTGTCATGCGCCCTTCGCATCTTAGGCGCAAAACATTAGTGATGTTTGGTTAAGTTAGGCACAAAACCTATGTGGTTAACTTCAGGAAATGACCGGTGACCCTCCACTCAACCCTAACCTCCAGCCCTCTTGGCACTTTCTCGCTTTGGAAAGTACGTCACGCTACGTCATCTGTCCAAGTCGTCTGAAACTGACGCCTTTCCATTGCAGGTACATTAAACCCTTGTGCGTCTTTGCCTGCCCACAAAGGGTACCTTGTATGTCTGGATGGGACGCAAAGGGCCGCGACAAAACGTCAATATCCGACAAGCTGGGCATGAGAACGGGCTGGTAAAAGGCTAATTGTTGACTGTGTTTACCCGAGATGAATATTTTACACGCGACAGCTTTATACATGCATACATACATTGCACATTGCAGTTAGTTTAAACACAACAGAGAATGAGAGAGAAAGATGTGGGGGAGCCAAGTTAAAGGCCATTTCAAAACTTATTTCAAGAAGCAGCAGGCCAAAATGTGATAGTTTAAACCGAAATATTACGTTGAATTAATGCCTGCGCAGGTCCACTAGTTCAAGTTCAACTCAGTAAGTTGAAGTTATATTGTCAGACTTTATACATGAAACTCATGTTCATCTTCATCATATTATTTTCTGCGTTGACCATATTCTCATCGTTATGTTTCTATAGAGAACACTGAATTACTATTTTTAGATTGACTGTTTGTGGCAGCCGTGTAGACTCGAGATTTGCCAATCAGACATCACCCTGTCAATCTTCTCCCAGCAGCCCCCTTCTTAACTGGAATCCTCAGGAGCCGGTCAGCCGAGTGAAATGATGACTTTTAAAAAGGATTTATTCATATATTCATTGAGCATATTAGCAATTCAATGCATTAGACAGTTAAATATGGAGCAGAAATAAGTAACAGTTATAAGGCGAGAGGTTTGAGGCGGAATGAATGTTTTGCAAGCTATTTGCATATGAATGGAGACATTTTCACCTGGATTGAAATCAGTTGAGATGGAAGATTCTGGCTCTCGCTCTGATGTGCCGATATAGGACTGACGGCTTCTGAGACCAATTCTCTCCAAGCAGTGAAGTCTCCCTAATTAATTCTGTAGCATTATCTCCAAAATGCTAATGGCCAGCGTGAGCCAAGCTAGTATTACACTGCTGGCGAGGTTTCCATTGTTAAATTCCAATTTAGGAACACCTGCTATTCAGATTGCCTTTGAATATTTGTCAGAGATAAAGGTCATTTTGTTTTCCTCTTGTTGAAGCTAGTGGAGAGTTGGCGGAAGGTGCCAAATTTCTCCACGGGCTGTCTGGCTGTGCATCTGGGGAAAGAGCTGGCCAATAAATTGGCACATTGATCACACCAGGCTCTGGCTTTTCATACCTCAAGTCAGCACGACTCACCCGACAAAAGGTGTCGGGTAAGGTAAAAAACTTTAAATCTAAGTATTTCCTTATAATATTATATATTGAACTGTGTGGGTTCAACTATGCCAATTTCAAAATCTGAATTACAGATATCTCTCAAGTGAAACAACCAAAACTGGCAATAAAAAAAGAGCGTACTCATATTGGACCCCATCAGTTGTAGTAATAAATAATTATTCAAGGTCTCTAAGAGATAAGGCTCGTGATATTCTATATTTTTGTTATCGACAACAAATGTCATAAAAAGAAAAAAAAAACCCCAATGGTTTCATTCCATTAGTAGAACAAATTTCACAGATAATCTAGAAAAGAAAATGTAAATTAATGTGTCTCCAGTTACTAATTCTAAAGTGAGGTGCCGTTAAACCATTGCAGAAGAAGAAGGCTCATCAACATGATATAATTAAGAGTCACCAGTCAAACCACTGGAAAATGTAATGCGTCCTTATTGGTCCACACAGATTGGATATGTTCGTCTCTTCAGTTGATACTTCAGTGGATGTCACGCTTCGTCTGCTTCCATCCAACTAACAAACTTCTTTGTGTTTTTTGGAGTTTTGAAAGAATTTTCAGGGTTTCTTTATATGTACATTTAAAATGTGCATACTATAAAAACAGGTGAATGGAAAGACACTTGATGCTTTACTCAGTCTCTAAATGTTTTCCCTCTGTGGCTCTTATCTTGGAGTCCAATGGGTTATCACAATATAACCAGTGGGCTCTTTTAGCAAACGTTGCTGACAGTGGAGCAAAAAGCGTGTTTGTTGGGAGCTATTTTCAGCTGCAAATTTGTTGTGTTAGTGAGTATTTACAGCAGCAAGGCAGTGTATGTGGGATTGCCTGGAAACACACCATTATGCCTGTGCTCATGGCATAATGTCAGAGAACAGTATGGCTCACTGATGGGTTTTTAATAGTTTTTAGATGATAATGGAGCTCTGTGGCACAGAGGAGTATCAGGCTTTGGAAACACACACCACAACTGTCTGTGGGACCAATTCGTTGCTGGTTTCGGTCTATTCATGGGATGTGTTGACAAAGAGCATACAATATCCAATACAATATCCTATACTGTACAACAGACTGTACACTTCTGCATTGCTTTTCTCTAATTTCGGTCTTTTGTTTCTGTTTCGAGCAGCTAGATGTGTGCATTTCTATCATTCCTTCCCTTTTTTTACTCAGCCTCTCTCCTGGCTGCCGTCGCCTCACGCGGATGTTGGATCTGGATCGGTGCCTCCTTGCGGCCCCTTATGGATCAAAAAACCTTATACAAGCTAACGCCGGTGACTCGATCGGTGTACTGTGGACATTTAATTATCAAACAACAACAAAGGACAAAATATGGGAGTAACAGAGGTGTGGACCATTTGTCCGCTCTCTTCATGGATTTTCACGCAGCTTCATGTTGGAGTGCTGCTTTTGAACTTGTCTCTGTGGGATTGACACGTTACTATACTAACGTTAAAGCCTCAAAGTTACAGGCCTCTTCTGCTTGCCAAAGCTAAGACTGTTACTCTTATAATGCACTCTTACGAGCTGCCAGTTTTAAAGGTGGTCATGTTTATAATTAACGTAACCAGTATTACAACAAACAAGACAACATGCTTTCAGCAGAGCAGCAGTTATCCTCAGTCTAATGCATTAATAATGTCATACTATAATCAGCAACCTGTTTATATAAAGTAAACTTCCATTTAAATATAAATTATCTCAGGTACATATTACCGTCACTTCATACATGGCGCCTCCATGCAAAATGGTGATGTACAGTACATCCAAGCTGTGACTGGCCATCGGCAAATATCGGAGCCAAGTTTCGCCGATAAGAAACTGATGACTTGGTTGACCTCTAATATTTACATGCGGCGTGTGAGTAAAAGTCGCTGTTATGGTCCAGGTGACAGCACCGCAGCTGTCGGAGAGCTCTAGTTCCATGCAACAGGGAACCTGAATGATATTAAGGCTGATGAGCAAAGACAATGGAAAAAAAAGGCCATTCATATGGGCTGTGTCCAGAGTTGGCTCCAGATTCCACGTCTGCAACAGCAGGAAGGACGACAGCGCTGGCCCGGGGTGAGACACTGTCACAACGTTGGCTGTTATTTCTGACCACCAGCTGCACAAAACACCTGTTTATCACTCCAAAAGACAGCTTTTTAGAGGTGGTCAGACAGACAGACACACAAACAGAGTAAACATAAAGGCTGGACGCATCAATTTCCCTGTGGACTGTGTTAGAAGCCATTTGATTTGGAACGAATCCAAAGGAAAAGACGACGAGCGTGCAGGAACGCTACAGATGAAAGCACCCGTCTTTCTCATCCTCAGTGACAGGCACCTAAAGAAACACTCCTTTGCATCCGATGCTCGCTTTTAATAGTTTTGAGCTCTGAAGCATGAAACTAACTTTGTTTTTCTGCAGCACCATCATTATTTAATCAGTGCTAAGAAAGGAGAACGGCACTAATAACGAGGAGCGGTTTCCTGGAGTTAATCTCCATAGGGTCAGCCAGGGGCGCCTGGCAGGCAGAGACACGTTCCTGCGTTTGAACAACACTTTAAAACATCCACTGTTCTAAATAAAGCCACCAGTTATGCACCCATATGTTCTAAAAACTTAGAACTGAGAATCCCTCATGAGGAAATACGAGCAGCAATTACAGAATTACAATGATGGGTCTTCCACGGCGTGCGATGGGAGCAGCTACTTGTAAACCCTGGTTTGAAAGCAACAGTAATCCATTCACAATTCAGCAATCCATATTCAGCAGGGGCAAAGATGCTGTAATTGATACTGCTGCAACAAAGGAGCAATGCAGGAGCTATATTAGTGACAAATGAAATGTATAGAAATTAGGGGTGGTATTTAAAATAATTTTCATATTCAAGAACATGAAATTATCATTGAGGACTCACAAAAACACAACTTCTCCACCCTCGCAGCCGTTATTTGCCACGATGGTAGTTTGTACTCCAGAACTTCAGTTAAACTGTTAATTTCTTAAATTATGATTATGATTAAATTTGCTCATGGCCATTTCACACAGCGGTGTGCGGTTGCCTGTCGTAGCATACAGTAGCTTTTAAATGCTCATATTGCTGTTATTGTGTCCTGTCTAAATAATTGAAAAATTGTCGGCTACTTTGATGCTTTTGGCAAAACTGTTCTTGAAACCTTCATGCCAATAAAGACCTTTTGAATTGAATTGAAAAATAACAGTTATGCTACGACAGGTAATGACACGGGAACACAACAGTGCATGCTAACAGTGCTAGCTAATGAGGTGATGAGAGATTGCCTGTTACCCATCTCTCTCGCCTTGTGTTTGAAGTTTGAATGGTTTATTATCAAACTAGTTGTTCTATGATATGCAAGTTTAAGGTTATATAGATATACTGTAGCTTGCACAATCGTTTTATTTTGACGAAATACTACCAAACATCACTCTGATACCTGCTGGTCGCCATTCTGCCTGGAACATTAGATCGAGTGATGTCGGACTGAAAATGTCCAAAAAAAATGTAAACTTTAAATTAGTACAGGGTCAATTTACTTTTATTATACAATAAAATGTGATCACTCTATACTCACCTTCAAATCAAGAACTTGAGTACTCATGCCCATCCCTAATATAGATTGACGACATAATATTTCAAAAAGGACTTTGTTGTAAAGTCCTCTTAAATGTGCTGTAAAAAAAATCTGCTGGTTTGACCCATCCACTGCACATCATGAGACAAATTACACATTCCCCTGAGATGCTCTCCGGCTCTTTGCTGGATGGGCGGATGATGTTAATTTGGGAGGTCAGTGGATAATGATTCCACGGGGCATTGGAGAATCCACAATAAAATAAATGATTCACCCTCTTGACTGAAAATCCAATTTAGTGGGCAGAACAGAAATGGTTTCTGAAAGCGACCAATATGACGGAGGCCTACCAATTTAAACAAAAACATCAGGCTGTTGGGTCATGCAGGTAGTTCTTTAGCTTAGCTTAATTAAACCCAAGAGGTGCTTTCTTTCAATTTCATTAAAACTTCATCTGGACTTCAGGCACCAGTAGTCTTAATACAAATATACATTCTGTGGTTTTAAGTTCAAGCTGAGCAGCTCCTTGAATACCCTTTTATTAACTGAGGGATACCAAAAAATTTTGAATTATGCTGCCAGACTTCTGAAGGAAGAGTTGTGGAAAATATTAGAGCACAGTAAGACTGACAGGCCTGCGGGCAATCGCCTCAAACTTTGCTCAAAATAGGAAACCGGGAAGATGACTACTATCCCTTAATGTGTTTCATCCATCACAGAGGAGATAATAAATCCTACCTACCACTACAGTTTCACTCCTGGCTTTTACAATATATATTTTATATATTTATTATTTATCCCACAGCTAGGCTGAAGATCTTCTGAGAAGCTAAGAGTGTAGTATTGTATTGTATTGTATTGTGGCAGTGGTTGTAAACCATGGCAGCAGCACAAAATAGTATTCAGGGTGATTTTAGAGGCTTTACACAACTATTTATAGTACTCATGGTATCTATAGTGGGTCTCAAAGCCTGCATTAAAGATACTGTAAGTGTAATAAACATTCTGACTGACTGGTATCTGACGGCTTTAGTTTAACTGACTCTCACCTGTGCAAATAAGAGGCTGTCTGAAGATCCTTATCAGCATAAAAGTGAACTGAAAATCTGGACGTGAATGTCCTCATTAAGATAAAGAGAAAATGTCCAAACTCAGTAGACATCAAGTAGATATGAGAATAATGAAATAAATGATGGCTCGACAGATGGTCAAAATCAGCACAGCACTTTAAGTCCCAACTATGTGTGGAGTTCCAAACACATTGGATCCTACTCATGCAACTTGATAGCGTCTTTAATTATACTCTCTCTGCCTGGTAAACACCCACATATTGCAAACTCAACCAACATAACCAAATAATGTCAATTCAGTAATTTTCGGACCTGAGAAAGTTCCTCCAGTGCCACAGAAATTATACAACTACTTTTACAGGCTCAGTAGCCCTCCATCACTAATAAATTGTCTTTAAAACGTAAATAACTAGAATTACCGCGATGCGGTTGTATGCCTCCACCGACCAATTGTATCATAATTAGCTCATGAAATCTTCAGTAATGGCTAAAAACATGTTTTGTGCGGTCACAGTGACCTTTGACCTTTGTCCTCCAAAATATAATCAGTTCATCCTTGAGTCCAAGTGAGCATTTGTGCCAAATTTGTGAGATTTCCCTCAAGGCGTTCCTGAGATATTGTGTTCACAAGGCCAAAAATGTGTTTTGCAAGGTGACAGTGACCTTTATATATATATCCTTTATTTAACCAGGTAAAAGCCTCATTGAGATCCAAAAAATCTCTCTTTCAAGAGTGACCTGGCCAAGAAAGCACCATAAAAACATTGTTACAAGTCACAACAACACAAACAGACATAAACAACTGTCACACACAACAAATGAGTGAAACCATAGTATCCAATCCATATGGAGTACAAAGTCAAGGATAAAAACAGTTATGATGCCGGTACAATTTCTAAAATAAGTTTGGTAAAAATTTAGGAGCAATCACATTGACCAAGGGAGCTATTTTCTCAATCCTTTAAAATTGACTTGAGTTCCCCCATAGAGATCAGCTCTGTCAATTTCAGATCCTTCTGTAAATTATTCCAGGACGAAGGAGCAGCGTATTTAAAAGCTTTTTTGCAGAGTTCTGTTCTCACTCTCGGGACCAGCATCTGTAGAATATTATGCGAGCGAAGGCCAAATTGATTTTGGTTTCTACACATGTATGTAGACAGATAAGAAGGAACCAGGCCAAGAATAGATTTATATATAAAAACCAACCAATGCGAGAGCCTGCGAACGTACAGAGATGGCCATTTAGCAGTGGCATATAGCGTACAGTGATGTATGGGATTTCCACAGCCAGTAATAAAACGCAAAGCACAATGGTACACAGTGTCTAACTTCTTTAGACACTGGTCAGGGGAATTCCTTTGACCTTTAACCACCAAATTCTAATCACTTCATCATTGAGTCCAATTGATTGTTTGTGCCAGATGTAATCAAATTCCCTCTGGGTGTTACTGGTATATTGCGCTCACAAGAGTGAGGTCACCCTGACCTTTGACCTTTGACCACCAACATCTAAATCGTTCATCTTTGAGTCCAAGTGAACGTTTGTGACAAATTTGCGGGTTTTCCCTCGAGGTGTTCCTGAGATATTGTGTTCACAAGGCCAAAACCGATTTTTGCGAGGTCACAGTGACCTTGACCTTTGACCTTTGACCACCAACATGTAATCAGTTCATCCTTGAGTCCAAGTGTGCGTTTGTGCCAAATTTGAAAGGATTCCCTCAAGGCGTTCTTGAGATATCGCGTTCACAACAATGGAACGGAAGGACGTACGTACGGGCGGACGGATAACCTGAAAACATAATGCCTCCGGCCACGGCTGTCGCCGGCGCGGAGGCATAAAAACAGAATGCAATCATTCGTAAACAAACTGTGTTTACCAACAAATGCATTACGAAGTGCAGTAATGTCCTATATATCAAAGTGATGAACCAACGACTGAGCCTTTCGAGGATGGATGTTGGTCACCTGTTACCAATGAACCCGTTTACCTGTGGAATGTTCCAATCAGGTGTTTTTGAGCATTCCACAACTTTCCCAGTCTTTTGTTGCCCGTGTCCCAACTTTATGTAGTAGTACAATTTATATGTTGTCTTTGTCCTGTTTTCAGTTGAGTATGTGTCAAAAAGGGTTGGGAAATGATTTAATTCTGTTTTGTTTTTTGAATACGGGCTGCAGATTAGTCACTTGCGTACAGTATTTATTAGATAGAATTAGACGGTGACTGTTGAAGCAAGGTCTCGGGACAGACTCTCTTTCCACTCTGCCACCTTCATGGAGTATCAGGTCGTATTGATATAATCTCCTATAAGGTATCAAAGCAAGCTGCCCTGTAGACACCCTCTCTGTCCTTGTGTGCATGGCCTTTGGGCAGGTGAATCTCAACAAATAAAAATAAATTCCCCCTTCTGCCACTCTAAATCTTTTAAAAAACAGGTCTGCACCCCAGACCTCTGCAGCAGTCTGCAGGTGCTCCTCTCCTTTTACCCAGACCTCCCTCTGGTTAATCTCTGATGTTACGCGCTCCTCGAACACGTGCACTTATCAAACGCTTATTAGCTGAATGTATCACTCAGTCACAAAAAAAAAGAAAGAAGCTTTTTCATGTGGCGCCTCAAAGTGAAGCGTCACTGTTAAATCCCAGGGATGGCTGCATGTTGTTTACCTTTACAATCCACCTTGTTTCCCACTCCCCATCCCCCCTCCACTTTTCTGCTATAGTTAGCAGTCCTATCAATTGTTGTCAGAAGGTTTAAAGCTCCTGGGATAACAAGGCTTACAGAGAGGAGAGAAAGGTTGGGCGTTAACTTTAGTGGACTCAGTCAGGAAGCTGCAGATTTTCTGTTTTCTAGGTCAGGTAAGTGCCAAGTCGGCCAGAAGCCTCTGACTGAGACACATGGGGAAACGCGAACAGATTGAAGACCACTGCCTGAGGGGAGGGAGGGGGGCAGAAAGACAGAGACAGAGAGAGAGAGAGAGAGCAGCTTGTGTCTCTGCTCTTAAGTTCAGCGGAAATATACTGTACATTAGTGCTGACATCCATCTTTCCCTCAGATTAAGTTTCAGCTTGTGTTTGTTGTTGCTACCATGGTCTGACACTCATGGCTGGTGAGCAGTGATTTTAAAAAGAGTTGTGCAAGTGGAGGATAACCTGAAAACATGCAAACACGCACACTCGCTCGCTCACGCACGCATACACACTGTTGCCAGTGCTGAATTTGGCCAAGAGTGCTTTGAGAGAGGCAAGCGAGGCAAACACACTTTCAGGGTCTGATGAACATGTCATCCAGGGAGAAGACGGAATAATTTGCTCTTTCATTTGGTTCATTCCACTGGATGTCTTCTGCTCCACAGCGGCTGCTGTCAGCCTGCAGGAAATGAAAGTGTTTACTGAGTTTGGCCGTCCATTTGCACAGCTCCAGGATGCACTTTTACAGCAGGCATGACCATTAATGAGCGCCGTCATGGATCAGACTTCTCTGAGACTGAGCAAGGTGAAGCTTTGTAGTGAAAAGGGAGGTGTTTTTCTCTACAAGTGTGAGAATCGGCTCAGGTACAGAAGAATACAAATAACATTATATGCCGACACGCGATACGAGCACATGCAGGACGTCACATAGACACAGCCTGAGAGAGCTTTGGTCTTTGAAGCATCACTTAACAATATACAGGGATTTGGTGTCACAGAGAAAACAGTCTGAGCAATGCCTCCATGCTTACAACTTAGAAAAAATAGTAGTAGGAATTCACCAATCAAACCGTTTCTCTCCCAATACCGATTCAGATCTGCCAAAACCAATCCAAATAATCTTTTTTTCCAAAAAGTACTATCTGTATACCTGCCTGTATAGAATGTATTGGAAACTCGATACCACGGCCCCACCGCCCGATCACGACTGCGCAGACTCTGGCTCCAAATTACATCACCAGCGCAAGATGGCAGCGCTCGTATCCGGGATATTTTGGCTTCATTTTTGTAGAATGGGAGGAAGCGGAGACGCGGCGCCCATCTTTATTTATGTCAACGATTGATCCCCACATACTTATATTCCTTAATCGACTTTCAGTTTGAACTATTGGTTGTTCTGGCTGCAAAAACGCCGTCAGAAACGACAGGGAAAAGAGAAAGTAAGAAAAACTTACACACAATTTAAATGATACAAAAAAAATCCAAAAGGCCCCCTGAGAAAACACACAAATGGCAGAAGATGGCTCTCAAAGTTCAAATGTATAAGCAAGGTCGTCTCGAGGTTGTACTTACCTGCAATTTCTCTGAAGTCACTTGTGCATAAATGTGGGAAAGCGTAAGTGTGGTATAATGAGGATTACATGAATCACAGAATGTAAAGGAGACTAAAGATGCATCACATGTGCCTGAAGGCTTATCTCGAGTATATTCTCTTTAGGTTTACTGACGGTGTTAGAGGTGTAACTGCAGGTTTCATTAAAGGCAGAAGAGCTCATACATATTCATCAACATGAATATTGGAGGCTTGTTCCTCATCATCAAGGCAGAACTGCATTCTTTTTGATAGCTAAATAAGAAATCACTGAGGGATAAAACCAACCATTACAATGACCGACACCTGTTACCTCCATCCCTTTCCCGGTAACTACAGGGATTTGACGTGGTAGTTTAGTTCACCAGTCTGACAGCTCCATTCCCTGAGATCTCTGTTAATCACCACTCAGTTCATCATTCACGTCCCTGTCGGACTCACTCTGACACTGCTTACATATACTTTCCCTGTCAAATGTCCCTGCTCCCTTTAATCACTGTCAAGCTTTATATCATGAAGTTTCTAATGATAATGGTGGAAGATTCAACACTCAAAATCCTTCTTCTTCAATCTGGGTTTTTGATTTCAAACACAGGTGGACAAATGCTGGTACCTCATTTGCTTTTAGGATGGGGACTATCCGATATGTTTGGTAAACAACGCTGCATCAGGTGAAGCCCATGCTACTGGCTAAGGATGTAAGCTTTGGACAATCACTGTTTGGGGAAGGTTGCTAAAGGACAATTGCACTCCTTTCTATTGTACAGCTGTTATTTTTATTCATGACAACTCGTACGGAAAAAAAAAAGTCAATGTAAAGTAGGGCTGAAACGGCTCCTTGAGTACCTCGATTACAAAAAGCCAACGATGCAAAGAATTTGCATCAAAGATTTGTTTAATCCATATAACTATACGCAACGCATTGTTTCACACGGATGATTATGAATAAAGCACGAGGCTGTGGACACAGGATGTAAAGCCATGGTGCAGATTGCAAAATTAAGGAAAAGAGAGAAAATAGTGAGAAGAGACAGGCCAGAGAAAATGTCATGAAGTGTCCAGAGTTTGGGATCATTTCAAGCTGAAACAAAAGGAAAACTCTGTACAGGGTTGTGAGGTCTAACGAGCCGACCACCATAGCACGACTTCAATGCATCTCAGCAGAAATCATCCAGTCTACACGGAGCAGACCGGACACGAGCGTAAATGAATATGACTGATGATCGAGATGAATGCTAGTACTTTAATTATGGCTATATGTAACCGCTGGTTAAGAATGTAGATCATTATCATGGCTAGTAATGATGCATACGCCAGAAAACAAAATATCAGGCAGTGTAAGCAGCAGTTTGAGCCTAAAATGCACCAATCCCATAGAGCAGGTATATTCAGTTTAGTTTAAATGCAGTGAGTAGGGTCAGCAGGTGTAAGACAACCCTTAATTAACCCATTTACTTAACCCTAAATGAATGTATCATAAGACTGACGTATGTTGAAGGGTTGCCTAACCCTACACCTGCTGACCCTAAATCACTAAATGTTTATTTTAATACCCGTCTTATTTTCTCTTTTGTATATTTAAAAAGTATTTCTCATCTGATTATTTGTTGCATAACGATAGATGACGATGAAACGACAGCTGCAGCGCTAACGCACAGTATCTATTAAATAAAAGTCCCTGATCTTTCATGATGTGTAGCCTTGGGCAGCTTGATGATGAAAAGACACTGAGTTTGCAGGTGGATGGAATTCTTATCTAAACTTTTAAAGCTCAAAGAGAGTCCTTTTTATCATAGTTCTGTATCAGATTTCAATCAGAAAATGTAACCTTATCCTAAGAAAAAAGCTGGATACTGTCACATGTTTGCAAACTATTCTCTATGGAGCTGCACAGATACCGAAAAATGTGGAGGTGGAACAAAATTCTCTTCTGTTTCTGGCTAACGAAGGCAGTGGATTTAAATCATGATACGGTACAAGTGAATACTGAAATTCTGTGCTATTCTCTGGGGAAGTATGGTTGGAATGATAATGAAGACAAGCAAGAGTTTAACACTGTTATTAGTGGAAAAGCTGCAATACTAAAGATGTACAAAGACACGCTTTGGCATACTCGGATGATGAATAGATGCAGACTGCAGTGAAGAATGCTAGAGGTCATGACAGCCTCCTGGCTCACAGCATTGCTGCCATTCTAGTTTTTCTATCATTTGCATTAATGCCCTACTTTATTTCTAGATTCTGACAAAAAAAAAAGAGGTGGTTAAAACAAAACAAATGAAAATGGGACATTTCAAGATTCCTGGGCTCTCTGGAGGTTGTGTTCAAGCAGCTTTTTGAGTCCTGAAGCCATTTTATCCATATGGCCCCTGCTTCTTTTACAGTGGAGCTCTGTACTGTGAAGCCTATAGAGGTGTAGTGTAATGGAAAAGCATACATTTCTAGGTTGCCGAGGGCTACGCTGCAGCTGGCTGGGCCGTGCTGCAAAGCTTGCACTCTGCAAAACCAACTCTCATCTGAGCACTTCACACCTGCAGCTTGAAGGCAAAGAGGAGGGAGAAGTCCGCGGGAGCGAAATGAGCGTCGACCGTCAGTCTTCAGAGGCAGGAGGACTCTCAGTGCGCTGCCTGGGAGTCCTGCGCGGTTAACAGAGAGAGAGGAAATGCTAACAAAGGCTTCATCATCTCCTGACCTTTCCACAGACGCTGGTACCATCCCCCGATATGATGAGAGTGTCACAGCCCCTCTCGCTGTCCTTTCCCCTCATCTCCTTCTCTCTTCCACTCCCACTTATTTCCAGCGCCTGTCTCTATCCATCTTTCTACTTCCATCACACTCTGTCCTAATGAGGACATTTATTCCCACTGAAGCGTGTGTGTGTGTGTGTGTGTGTGTGCGTGTGGACGGAATATGAGGATGGAGAAACCACCAGCTGAGCTCATGCACTGCCTCCTGACCTTCCTCGTCTTTCTCCATCCGCCTCCCTTCGCACTCTCCTCTCGCTGTATAGATGTTTACCTGTCCATCTGACTGTTGGCATTAAGGAGCTGTCACTAAACTGCTGTCACTGCCAATGACTGTCACGTCAACTCCCCCCCGCCCTTCAAGCTCTCTCAGGCCTTAATGAGCCCCGCGGCGGAAACGGCAGTCTCAAGCCTCAGCTGAGAAGATGTAGTGACAATGGGGGGGCAAAAGTGTGATGCTCATGGGGAACAGGTATAGGAGGAGAGAGAGAGCAACAGGGGAGCAGGCAATTACCCTGACTCTGGTGCGGTATATGGCCATCCAGACTTCTAGCAGGCGTGTTACAAATGAGCTATATCCTCCACTGCTGTGGAAATAATCACTCCTATCCCTCTTTACCCCCACCTGGTGAAGGACAGATGCTCCAAAACATCAGGGGGAGAAGTAAAGAGGCTGCGCATAGAGCGGGAATTCAAACAATATTAATTCTACTTTTCTTTTTCTTACTATATTGCTTTGCCAGCACAGTTTTATTTACTGTTGAGCCCATAAAACACCTTTGAATTGAATTGCAGGAGGAATGCAGAGAAAATGGGCCTCATATATTGAAGGGACAGTTCACCCCGAAAGCAAAAATACATATTTCTCCTCCTACCTGTAGTTTTATTTATCATCTAGATTGTTTTGGTGTGAGTTGCTAAGTTTTTGGAGATATCGGCTGTAGAGATGTCTGCCTCAAAGCGTCCAAAAAAAACAACTCAACATCAATGTCTCTTTCCAGAAATCATGACCTGGTTACTCAAGATAATCCACAGACCTTGTTGTGAGCAGTTTCATGGAGGAACTACTTTATTTCTTCCGTATTACCATGCAGAAGGAAGCGTGCATCTACTCATGGACCAGAGGCTAGCTAACTAAGCTAGCTAACGTTACGTAACCTTGTTCATGGGTGGATGCAAGTTCCCTTCTGTGTGGTGTTACGGTGAAAGAAACAAAAATAGAAACAAATTTAAACAAGTGAATAATAGCAAGTTAATGCTTTACATGGGGCGCTGTGTAAAACATAAAACAGAATGTGCTACTTTGCTTGTCCTTTTTCACATATACTCAAATCGCAAACAGTACTAAGACAATATATTTAATGTTTAATCGTATCAACTTCATGGATTTTTTTTTTTTTAAATATGTGCTTATTCTGGATTTGATGGCAGCAACATGTTTCAAACAAAAGACTGGGAAAGTTGTGGAATGCTCAAAAACACCAGATCGGAACATTCCACGGGTCCATTGATAAACGAGTAGTTCTCAACTTATTTTGAATCAGGGTTGAAGAAATCGGTGCAAGTGTTAAAATATTTTGTTTTGTTTTTTTTAAATTAGAGTTTGTTTTGGTCTTGTAATGAAATGCCAATCGGAGGTCAAGGTTTTCCCAAACTCTTTATTTCAAACTACATTTCTGCTCTGTTAAGTCGGACAGAAACAGCAGGAACACAGGCCCCAGTGGGCCAAAGAAAAAAAAAGAAACAGGATGACCTCCAACAAGGACAGACTTTATCTGGATGTCTGTCATCTGTCTGACTGTGTGAGTGTAGTTTTCCTGTGTGAGCACACAAGCATCTCATGAAAGTGTGTGTGTGTGTGTGTGAACATGACTGTGTTACAGATACTGCCAGCTCTCCCCAGCCAAATAGATTCAGCTTCTCTTGTCTGGTGCGAAAGAAAGGGAAGTGTCCAGAAAGATACAGCAGCTTATTTAAAGTTCTTTACGCTTAAAAACTGAAATATGAATAAAAATGTATTTACACGAGTGCTTGTAAGTCATTATTCGAAACATTTGGGTCGCCCTGCTGTGGTCTCTGAAGCTAGACCTGCATGCAGCGTATTTCCTGGCTTACTGCAGATTCCCTTTCAGTATCATAAGGGAAGTGACAGCAGCTTGGAGGAACAAAGCAATAAGTAAAAATTAACATACATTCACATGGTAATATATTCAGCATTGGGCAATGACTTTCCATGTAACAGAGGGACATGTTTTTGAAAGAAGATGGTGTTTTCAGAGGAGCAAAAGGGAAAGAATTTGCAAAGTCGTGCACAGACACGAGTATAATGAACAAATATTAGCCGTGATATTTGGGATTCAAAATGAAGATAAACTATTCCAATCTCTGGAGCCCAATTGTGTGTCGACACACACACACACACACACACACACACACACATACAAACATCCGTTGCGCTCTGAATTCATTACTGAAGTCTTAAACTGGTATTCAGTACGAACACAAAGGAATTCTTCAACTGACAAATGGTCCACAAGTTAATCCAAAATGTCTGTTTCATCAACAATGGCCACCAATGATGATACTGGCACCTGAGACTGGGATGAAAAGAACTGCGGTCATTTGGTTTCACAATATGCAGCGCACACACACACACACACACACACACACGCCAGGTTTTCCTCCCTGCTGCACTCAGCCAACCACTGAGCATGATGACAAATGCAGCCACAGTATTTTGCTGCTCTGTAATTAAATGGAGACGTGGGGTCAAAACTCCCAACAGGTTGGCTGACATGACATGAATAGTAAATTGGCTCTACTCTAAGTGACCTTACAGAAAGATTTACATATGCTGTATTTAGAATTATTATTAAAATAGATAAATATTATAAATAATCGTTCTGTCTGGCCTGATTCTTCAGCCAAAGATAATGACTGCGCAAGGCAATTGACGGTACAGAGCACGCACACATCCACTGCATGAAAAATGGAAGGTTGCATTACCTTTCCAAAGCTGCCTTTCCCGATGGCCCGCAATATCTGGAAGTGGTCAAAGTTCACTGTGAAGAAAAAGAGAGGAAGAAAGAGGAGGCCTCTGTCAGCATGAGGTCAGCTACATTTCAGGACAGAGAACACAACATGTCGTGTAATCATCAAGTATGAGCGCCGTGACACACCTTTGCTGTTGTTTTAGACCTGCAGTCTGGCACGTTTGATTCAAGATAAAACAATGACTGACTACGAGGTCAAAGTGTTGACTCTTCATTTGAAGATGAACAGTTGAGCAACTGCAGTCCTTTTTATACAGGGTCCCCCACTTTTATATCACATGAAGTAGTTACTCAAGTTAGTATAAAGTCGTCACATTCAATGATTAGTTGCAATCAATAACTGGCTTGACACACACACATCAGCAGACAACTGTTTTTAATTATTTTTGGCCTTTTGGCCAAGCCATCAGTTGTCTTGTCTGCAGCTATAAGATCACCTTCCTTCAGATAATCTGGGCAGAGCATCGGTACCGACCGATCATCTCATACATTTATTGAAGCTCTGTTAAACTATCGATAATTAAAAGTATTTATTTAGGTTTTTTAGTTGTTGTTTTTTACTTTCTACATTCTGTCTTATCAGAACATCAGAACTTACAACCCTGCACACATAAGCAAATTTCGCAAAAAAGCAGAAACCCTTTTATCAAAGCCACTTAAATTGTTATCCTGCTTAAATTTTATGCTTAAATTTGAAATAAGAAAAGGCCCATGATCTCTAAATTGTCTAGTTGGAACATCAAAAGTGGAGGCAAAGGAAGAGGAGTCTCATTTCAGAAAAGCACCCAGCTCACAGCACTGCAATCATTCATCTTACTTGTTATATTAATATGTGCAATGGCACAGGTTTTGGCACATTGCCTTCTTCAGTGGATGTGTGTTCAGCTGATTGATAGAAGGGTCCTGTGTGCAGTACGGACTTTAAACTGGGCCGTGAGAGAGAGAGAGAGAGAGCGGTTGGGAGAGTTTTACAGCCCTGCACTGAACAACTTCGAGAAACAACCAAAAAACACTCCTTATTTTTTCAGACATCAATATTATGCAGAACAGTGTCTCTTCTTTAGCCAAGTGTAGAAGATACCACAGAGACCAGGCAACAGCCAAGATTTCCTTTTTGTGTTTTAGCACAAGCAGAAGCTATAGATGAAATAATAAATGGTAAAATCAGCAGTTTTTGGCTTAAACCTTCACTTGCTAAAGCTTGCTGAGACACTCTTAATTACCCAAGTGACAATTAAAATTGCAGTGGCGGTTAGATGTTCCTAATATTGTATAAAAAAGGCTTACACTTATACGATAACGGTTTTTTTTTTAAAGTGCATTGGTGCTGATTTAAGCCAGAGAAATCAGTCCCCATGTTACTATGTGCTGCACGTACTATAATGTGGGCTGATGAGCTACTACCACTGACCGACCTCCTCCTGGTCATCTGGGTTACTGATTGAGACTTGCCTGTGTTGTTCTGTGTGTGTGTGTGTGTGTGTGTGTGTGTGTGTGTGTGTGTGTGTGTGTGTGTGTGTGTGTGTGTGTGT
>JBBPCS010031378.1:0-22410 GCA_037974645.1 Hollardia meadi
TGTGTGTGTGTGTGAGCCTGTGGTGGTCTGTCACCGTCATACAGGACAAACTTCTTATCTTCTTCTTCTTCTTCTTCTTCTTCTTTTCCTTTTATATGTAAACTATTAAACAAGATTTGGGCAGAAACAAATGCAATTCCAAGCGTGCATCGTGGAGAACACCAAGAAAAAGAAAGTTATTTTTAAATTATCCTGACAATAAATGATAATCCTGATCAAAAGCTGGCCTCAATAAATGAAGATTGCACGGATTAGAGTGTGTCAATGCTTTTCTCTATTATGAAATAATGCATTAAACATGCTCAGATACATCCTGCATTTAATGGAAGATCCTATCAGTGGTGATATTTTTTAGGTGTTTGCAGCAATGTAAAAGATTCACAAGCGTATATGTCTACTACATAAAGTATACACACACATACTGTATGTAAAAAAGGAAGCAGGAGGCATACAGCTGAGGGGTTATACAAGGACCTCTTTAACCTCAGGATAATAACAAAAAACAAATAAATTATAATTAGTAAGGGATCGAATGACAGCTACAGGACTCCAAAAAAATTATCTTTTTCATTTTGTGGCACGATTACTAAAGCAACACAAATCCTCAAATCAAACTGACTAAAGACATTTTTTAATATCCATGCAGAAAATCAGTACTTGGAACCCTTTTTCTTGCGTATTATTGGTGAATTCTTTTTTTTCTTTGAGGGAGCTTCCAAGATTCAAGGTTCAAGTTACTCATTCGTAAAACCATGGAAATTCCAGTGCTCCCATCCTAATTAACTAACACTGATTACCAAAAAATAAACACCCACAAAATAAATCCATGGATCAAAACAACATAAAACTAAATTCAGTAATAAAACTGTTAAAAGTGAACAGGAACAAATAACAACAACAGAAGTTTTTGCAGCTGTTTTGTGGCAGCGTGTGTTCAGTGACTCATGTGATTTTTGTATTTCACGTCCCCAAGTGTGTCCAAGCGGGCGGGCAGACCTGGATACTGTGCAGCCACATTCACATGCTGATATATGCTCTCTGCTGCAGGCAGATACAGTGTTTCATCGGAGCCATCGACCTTCTTCACTTCAGCGATCACACCCCCCTTTTCAGTTCCTCCTCCTGTGATCTGCTTGTCTGTTTTCTTTTTCCTCCTCTTGCGTTTGTCTCTGTCTCTCAGTTGACTCTCTCCCCCCTCCCCTCCCCTCCCCTCTCTCCTTTACCTGAGTCTCATCCCTCCACCTCCATCATCCCTCCATCACCACTCGTCAACTCTCTCTCTTTCTGTCCGTCCATCTGTTCATACAGGAGCCACGAGACTAGAAGCTCAAAGCTATTTTCTGACATAACACTCCTCCCCTCTCTCTCATTTCTCTCTCTGTCTCTCCCTGTGCATCCATTCATCCTTCCATCTTTTGGGATGGGTGGTGCTGCTGGTGGTGGTATTGGTGTTGGTGTTGGTGGTGGTGTTGTTGGTGTTGGTGGTGGTGGTGGTGGTGTGTGTGTGTGTGTGTGTAGTCATCAAAGCAGCACACACTGGCAGGCAAATCCTGCTGCTGCAACGCCACAAATGCACACACACGTTCTTGCATCAACACAGGGATGGGGGGTTGGAGGGGGGGTGATGTGAGAGCAAACTGCTGCAGTGCTCAAGTGATCCTTGCCCCGTCTACCTCACCCCCCTCCCCACTTTTTCAGCCTGTGACTGTGACTCTCACATGCATGTGGTTGCATTTTTTTTTTTTTTTCAATTTCCATTTTCATCATCGTCGTTAAGATTTCAAAGCTGCTGTGTGGCGGTCGTTCAGAGTGAGGAAGGGACCGACTGCAGCTGATGACAAAGACTCTGCTAACTCCTCACCCACACCCCCACACCCCCTCCCCCCTTCCCTCTCAGGCGGCCTAAAAGCCTGGTACTTAGGGTAACCTTGAGATGTGACGCATTAGCTGCATGAGCTAATATAAAAGCACATGAAACAACAGCCTTAAAGCCTCTGAAGCATCTTTAAAATGGTCTGTCCTCGTATGCTTGCAACTTCATTGTGAATTCATACATTTATCTTAAAATATCTGTGAACATACTTCCTACAAAAAACCAAAAACGTAAGGCAGCCTATTCATTGTAGCTCAACTCTGTAAATGGACAAAGGCAGATAAGTGTGGACTTCATCACTGCATTGGATCCATCACTGGATGTCCCAAACTGCCGTGGTGACAGGTGATAAAAGATTTAGGAGGTGCCATCCTGACCTGCATAATCCACTATCCTCCTCTCTTCTCCTCTCTTTTTTTCTAAGACAGACCAGTCCTGCTCCCCAGTTACAACTTTTTCCACCCCTCCTCACTCCCTCTGCCCCTCACTCTTTCAGACCTCCACCCTCTGCCCTGCGCCACTCCTGCAGCAGTATCCTGCCAGCACACGCTCCATCCCCTCCTTTCTTCCCTTTTTTCTTCTTCTTCTTCCTCCTCCTCCTCCTCCTCCTCTCTCTGCTCCTGTCACTTCACACACAAGTGTCCCAGACAGGGACACCAATGGGACCCCACCTCAAACGGTGTGAAAAGACACAACCGCACGCACACCAAAAAAAATGAGTGCATCTCCCGCAAACGTACCTTGTTTTCTACAACTCAGAAAAAATGTGTTACATACCTACATACATCACCCCTTCCTTGGTCTTGGCTGCTGCCTCCTCCATGCCGGCTTTGGTCTTTTCTGCAGCGGCCACCACCCCCTCCTTGGCCATGGAGAACCCCTTCATCAGTACATCCATTTTGGGCGACGAGACGGCTGGGCTCCCCTGCTCCAAACGGGCCTGGCTGGCTGGCTTGTTGGCTGGTGCTTATAGTGAGCGTGCAGAAGAGATGATGTGAGATGTCAGAGGGTGTGTGTGTGTGTGTGTCTGTGTGAGAATGTGTGTGTGTGCCGGTGGCTCCTCCTCCCTTTGGTGCTATAACAGAGGACTGAGAGGACCGCACAGCAGGGCTACAGCACGCAGACTGAGGGGGGAGGACACAGCCGGTATGCACGAGATGGAGAGGAGGAGGAGGAGGAGGAGGAGGAGAGACGACCGGATGCTGCAGCATTTTCAAGTCATGCTGCAACCCCCGCGCCTCCACTACCCCTCCACCCGTCATCCATCTTTCTGCTGATGATCCTCACTCATGCTCAGCTCAGCCTCCGGCTTGCTGTCTGCATAATATGATTGGCACGTTGCTTTGGACACACCTTTTCAGATGCTGAGCTTGTGAGCACTGTTACATAACCAGCAGAGCTTCAGCACGGGAAGTGAGGAGGATTTTTTTTTTTTTTTCATCTGCCTTGTGAGACTTTGTCATGTAATCTGTAATCACATCAGACAGCTTGTCCCGAAGATGTGATTCTTTTCTTCCTTTTTCTGATTTTGAGTGTTTCTCGCTTTAAGTAGGCAGCTGTTTATGTACTGTATTTTATATTTAGTTATTGTAAGTATCCCTCTATTTGTTATATGCTTTTTGACCAAGATGTCATGTAGGTAAAGCCCCACTGAACTGAATTTAATTGCATTAAGAGAGAAAAAGAGAGCACCTGCAGCTATTTTTTTTATGGTTGTGAGAGGAGAGAAAATGCTTTGTCATCACCACCTGAATGAGTCACAACTACCCCTCCCCTCACTCCTTCTCCTCTTCCTCCTCCTCCTCCTCCCCATCGTCCTATTTCTCCCAGACATGCCAACTCAGCGCCACAGCAAATCCGTGGATAGTTTTAATATGACAACAGCTCCATTTTTGTTTCACTTTTATTCCATTTTTAACCAAAAACAAGGCAAGCAGAGAGAAATAATGGGGAGCACATATAAAAATAGGCTGCTGGAACAATATTTTTCGCCTTTGGTCCATAAACCTGATGAAACAAAGGGACGAGGAGTTAAGTGATACATGGGGGACAGTGCTTTTTTGCTGGTTAAGAGTTGTCTACTTGAGATCAGCTCACGCAGGATGGCTGTTAATATCAAACAAGCACTTTGTCTCATCTTTTCTCAGTCTAGCTGTGCAGAATCCCACTGCCCTCTGGTGGCCTTAACACATATGACATCATGACACAGCATAATGGTTGATAAATGGTAGTCTTAAACGATATGTGAAGGACTATTCAAGCAAGTTTGAAGCTGTAAAATCATAACTTGCAAACACTACTCTTCACAAGCAAATTGCAAGTCAAGATGCAGGTCGTTTAGGCTATAGTGCTGAACATTGAAAATGTGTTACACCCTTTTTAAAGCTGTGTTTTTCAACATACCTGAAACCAAGTTGTTTCAGTGCTTACATGTTTTTGCATTTGCATCAAGGAAGTAAAATGCCACAGCAGTCAACTCCTGGTCAAGTCACAAATCCTAATTTTTTGTGGCTTAATGGTGCAATAAGATAAGATAATCAGTCTCATTCCCAAATACTGATGCTTTAGGTTGGTGGGTCAGGCTGACAACCTGGGATTGAGCGTCAGTAATCAACTATGCAATCAATATTTTATATTAACAGAGGGACAAATGACTATGTCTTGACAGAGATCGTTTGTGATGAACCCACAGTGAATTATAGCCTGACTGTGCAGCTCTATAGAAGTTTTTAGACTATTTCAGCTCATGTTTTGGGTTTCCGGTCAGCAACTTTACTAACAGGCAGCTATTTTCCGCCAGAAATCCCTAAAAATCTACTGTACATTACCTGCCCAGTACCAAACAATTTTTTTTAAATGGCCTGTGTACATAGGGTGCCCATGAAAAAGAGAGTAAACTGTACTCTCAATGGGCCACCCTGTATAAATAAAGGTTGAATAAACAGCAAAGTTAGTGACTAGGTTACTTTCAGCAAACCAAAGTCAAACATAAATACTTGGTTAAAAAAAACAGATATTTTTCTCAAAGAGATGGTGGAGAGTGGAGACCATTGACATAAATAAAAATGGACAACGCGCACTTCCTCCCATTGTACAAAAATGAAGTCAAAACATCCCGGATACGGGTGCTGCCATCTTGCGCATTTGGAGCCAGAGTCTGCACAGTAGCGAACGGGCAGCGGAGCCACTGTCTCGAGTTCCCGCCCATACACCTGCCTACCCAATCGCGAGCAGGACTCAGCTGTCAATCATGACATTCCACCCCATTTCTATAGCATTAAATAACTAATTAAAACCAAACTGATCAGACAAATGAACACTTGAACATACATCAGCGTGATAAGAACTACCTAAAATGACAGAAACCATCTTTGGGAAAAATTTATTTGAGGTGTACTTTGAGTTTTTAGTTTGGCCCATGTCCTACCTGACATCATGGAGGAGGAGGGGTTTATGACCTATGCTGCAGCCCACCACCAGGGGGCGATCAAGTTTTTTTTGGCTTCACTTTTGGGGAGCTTTCATGTCGCCCATCTTTATATACAGTCAATGGTGGAGACCAAAACAGAGTTAAAAGGAGAGTAAATATTACATTTGTCAGACACGACTCCAAGGCTAACATTGTTCTGTGTCTGATGGATGTGTAGATGAGTTGCTAACATCAATTTATCAGTGTTGTGTTTTAAGCCTTGTTCCAGTTTCCCCATGAAGTTTACAGCTCTGATCGCTTTACCTCAGATGGTCCAACTGCTGTTTAAATCTTATGAAAACTGAATTTTCATATAAGACCTTGGGAATAATCATCGCTATTTAAGAATGGAACCATCTGCTACATCATCAGAAGTTTTTCTTTTATGTCATATACTCATGAAACAAAAACAGCAGCGATATCTTCAGGGTTTGCCATAATTGTGTCTCTGTCCATGTCGCCACCAGTTAATAAAGTCATATTATTCAGTCAAAAGTTTCCAAGCGTTTACAACAGTTCACTCAGCGGTATGGTTTTAAGAAAACATTTATTCACATTGATATCAGTACATTTTTTGAGTGCATTTTTTTGTTGTTTTTACATTTGTGCATGTAGGTAAATCTCGGTGTGTGTATGTATATGTCCTTGTGGGCCTTCTCAGCAGCATGCTCAGAGTGTTAAAATTCATACGTTTGTGAATGTGTGAAACATCATCAGTTCTGCATTTTCACTTGAACACTTTTTGTACAATTTCCCTTTCATTTGAGAGGCAGAACCCAAACAGGAAAGAAAGAAAGAAAGAAAGAAAGAAAGAAAGAAAGAAAGAAAGAAAGAAAGAAAGAAAGAAAGAAAGAAAGAAAAATGCAATATCAGGTTTTAGCAACTGACAGACACATTTGACAGGTAATATTGAGATTATGAACACATAGCATTCTCACACTAACAGTTAATATCTCACATTCTCCTAATCTAGCCTACAACACTGTCTCACGTTCCTGAGGAGTTTCCTCCCCTTCCTGCTCCTTTTATTCCTCCATAATTTACCCCCTCCTCCTGTTAACTCCTCTGCTTTTTGTCCATGTTCGCCTTTACATGTCCTCCCTCTCTCCCTCTCTCTCTCCTGCTCCCCTTTATTCCTGGATGTTGAGGATCTGTGCAGACAGTCCGTGGTGCCAGTTCTTCAGCTTGGCAAAGCGGGGCCCCTTCACCTCCGACTCGAACTTCTCTCTGATGGTGTGGAGGACGGGACAAGGCTGTTACATCAGGTGATTTTTGCACGTTTAATTAAAAATTTTAAAAACCAAGAATTCAACATTTAGTTAGATGATAAGATTGATACCACTCTTATGTCTGTACAGGAAATAGGAAGCTACAGCTGATTAGCTTAGCTTGGCACAAAGACTTGTAACAGTGGGAAACAGCTAGCCCGGCTCTGTCCAAAGGTAATGAAATCGTTCTACCAGCACCTTTAAAGGCCACCAATTAAAACATATCAAATTAAAATGGTGGGTTATGTTCCAGACTATTTCTTGGCCATGACCACTAACTTCCTAGAGTCTGCGCTGGCTCACATTTAAAAAAGAAAATTAAATAATCAAGATATAACATGTTAATTGGCAATGTGATCTCATAGGATGGTGTATGAATAGCACACCACTTTTAAGGTCATTTTGCATGTCATTTCATGCATTTTAAGCTTTTCGAGTGTAATTTAACACCGTTGGCATTTAATGAGTTGTAGACATGGAGGAAACTTTCGGTTTCATACGGGACGCAAATTCCGGTGTCCTGGGTCAAGGTCCACTGTTTGTTTGAGCCATCCAACACCCCAACCTCCTCCAAGTGCGGACTTTCTTGCTCTTTATACTACGTCATCTTACATTGTTTTTTCTATCGCATTCGCGCCTAAAATTTCGCGAGTTAAGCGTATTGCAGACGGTGGTAAATGACACGCAAAAAGTGAAAAATACGTTTTTGATAACACGCAAAATGACTAAAGATACTGCCGTATTATTCTTACACCATTTAGTGAGACCAGGCTGTAATTAGTAAATAGTTTTTTGTTGTTTACCTTTGGATAGCAAGTTAGCTGGTACCGATCTCCTCATCTAACTCTTGTCAACAAAGCAAATAAGGATATTTTCTAAAATGTTGAACTATTTCGTGAAATAGCTTAGCGTTTTTTGCGTCAGTTGGTGGAAAATCAGTAGAACAGACAGGTAAAGTTTTAAGGATTAAACATACAAATACCCTTAAAGTCCTCTCACTTTTTCCCCATCTTACCTCGACCTCTGCAGGGCTTCCTCATCTGGGTCTTGCACTGCATGGAGAGAAACAAGAGGATTTGCTGAGAACTCACTAATGATATGATAACTCACTCGGAGCAAGACGTAAGGATTAGCAGAGTATCAAGGAGATCAAAAGACGAGGAAGGAAAGGACAAAAGAGGTAAGAAAGAGGGAAAGGAGTCAGTGTACTGACGGTATTCAGTGCCAGTGATGTGGGCCAGGATCCTGAAGCTCTTGGACTGCAGGTTGGCAGCACGACGAGCCCACTCAGACATATCCTGTGGCTCTCCTGGCCTGATCACTGCCTGGTAAACCGGAGACGCACAGTCTACCACAGGGTCCTTGACAGGCAGAGCTCCACTGCAGGGCAGAGAGGACTATTAGAGCTCTTAGCGTGTCTGTAAGAAAGGGATTCTATGCTTTCTAAATTTCATCTCAGAATTATAAAAAATCGTCTTTTTTTTTTTAAATGAAGAAAGTTTGAACGTATCGCTTTCCTACACGCAGTCAAGTCAAAATGAAGCTATCCCCTCGCCTGTAGGTACCGCAGAGGCTGAGAGGGCTCATCACTCAATGTTCTGGCGTACAAATTTGATCGTTTAATTTTGGTGTATTTAATTTATCTAACTCTGTCTTAAAGGCCTGGAAAAGAAGGCGAGATATTTGCCTTTGTTTAATTTGTCTTTACTTCAATTTCCCTGGTGTAATATGTCATACATGCTTTGTATTGTTTGACATTGTACAGTATTCATGCATTAAACTGATCTGGTTTATATTAATTTGTGGTGTCTTGTAAGTATTGTTGATGGAGTGTAACTAAGTACATTTAGTCAAGTACTAAAGTACAATTTTGAGGTACTAATACTTGTGTTTCCATTTTATGCTACTTTATAGTTCTACTACACTACATTTCATAGGGAAATACTACATTTATTTAGCATCAATACAAGTTCCTTTTTACAGATTCAGATTAATACAGAATATAACTAATGTTCAATAATAATAATAATCAACTAATGCATTATTATAGGTTTCTCTACCTGGCAGTTAATTAGTTAAAATTAGTTCCAGCTACAACGTTAGTGATACCTAAATATTAATGTGTCAGTAATTCTAATCAAATATTATAATATGTGTTATTCTACATTATAGTATGGCTACTTTTCCTTGAGCAAAAGAACAGTATTGAATATTTTTGAATATTTCTTCCATGACTCCTTGTGTTCCAAGTGTAAAAACTTCAAACATCGTCTGTTTGCTCGTGGACATTCCATAGCACCACAAGTACCATAATACACTACAAAGCATTCAAATTTCAATGGGGTTTTGATTTTTTGTAATTACAAGCTTTGTTGAATTTGACTGGCACTTTGTCTGTTTGTTTGCTGTTCATATAAACTGTCGTTGAAGTTGCCCACATTGTAGTGTGCAGTCGATACTGGATTGCGTTTATGCAGCAGCATGACTGGAGATTGAACTTTTAGCATTTTTTCTTTTAGCAAGAATTAGGAAAGTGAGTCAAAACTGAACCATTTAAAAACCTGTGATCGGATACTCAGAACATTCCCATGCCACGACATCCCATCAGGTCCCAGAAACTGTGATGCTATTGGTTGAAAAACCCCTGAAAAACCCCTAAACACTCTCACACTTTGGCCAAAGTACTTCCAAGAACCGAGTCCATGATGGCCTAATGGTTAGTGTGTTTGTCCATCAAGCATCTTAGTTTGACAGATAACACCTTAGAAACACATAAAAACCACAAATTAAACAAATGCTGTTGGATTTCAAAAATAGTTCCTAATGGGATATTAGTTCATGAGACACATGGAGCAATGCACAAGGACGAAATCATGAGACAAAGGAGACACATGTATGAGGAGACGCGGGATGGAAAAGAAGCACTGCTGTACTTACGCCAAGGGGGAGCCCGCCTCCTCACTGAGGTCATAACCAGGAAGGAAGGATGGGGAAGGATGGGTGGACAGCACAGGTGTGGGTGGTTGTTTGTATGTTGATGGAATGAGGAGAGGAAAGTGGGTGAAAGGTACGCAGGAGTACATTGAATAGACTCAGACAACATGGAAAAGCCCGGGCATACAGTAAAGAAGACATCTGAATTGTAGCAGCGTACTGCTTAAGGCTTAAAGGCTTGTTCAAGTGCTGCTTTTTGTTTTTGGAGCTTTTCAGGCAAAGTAGCATATTTTCTCACTTTCTGCTAATGATATCCAGCCATGCCGACAGATGTTAAGATATCTATCATCTATCATCTATATATCTCATCTATGTCATGTCTTTCTCAAAGCACGGGCCGGTTTGAACTGTGTGATTGCAAGTACATGAGTGGCGAGAGTGCATAAAAGACTGGAGAGGGGGATTATCTCAGTTGTTTGACCTCACCTGTCGTGTCCCTTGGCCTGTGACTGCCCTGCGATGGCGTCCATGATGGCGTCCTGTGAGTACATGCTGATTGGTGTGTTGTACTGGGCGTGAACAATGGTGGCCTTTCCTCCCGGACCCTTCACCTCAATGGGCTTGTGGGTGGAGAGGGCTGAGTCTTTCAGAGCTATGGGGTTGAAGCTCGGAGTGTACTCCACACTATCGGTGTCGGGGTCAGAGGTCAGTGGGGCGAAGAGGAGGTGGGGGAGGTTTCAGGTGTAGGGTGGAAGATGAGAGGTTACCAGATGAGGGGGAGGAGAGGGGAAAGAAATGGCAGAAAGAACTAAAGTGAAGGGAGGAAACCAGGTCAATGTGTAGTAATACAGCTGACAGACAGGTAGTGCTGTTGAACTGCTGAATTTTAGCTTTCGAAGACACCCAAAGTGTATACATTCAACCACACACACACACCTCACACTCTACTGTGTTCCAGTTCCATACTTCATACTAATTCTACACATTCATAGAGGATAGCGTTTTTACACAAAATGCTTTATTTTTTATTATCTTTCTCCTTGTGAAATAATTTTTTAAAAAGTTCAAATTCTGTGTCTCTGTGTAAATGATTATGTCAAAATCCCCAAATTTATGATGTTACATAAATGAATCCAATCAAATGGGATTTGGGGCAACTCCCTAAGTACACTTGACCATTAGCACAAGGTTCATAGATAGCAAGGAAAACAAACAAACAAACAAAAAGGAAAAAACAAAAGGCCGTGTATGTTTGGATATCAGATATAGAACTTTGATTAAACTTCCAAACAATGTGGCAACGGTCTAATTTTTTAATTTCTCCTTCATCCTCTGCCTCCTGATTGAACACCAGTGAGAGAGGTGTGAGATGAGGCCAACCGTCCTCTACAGCTCTGTATCATTCTGTATGTCACGCCCATTGACATAAAAAAAGATGGACAACGCGTCTCCGCTTCCCCCCATTGTACTAAAATTAAGCCAAATATCCCGGATACGAGCGCTGCCATCTTGCCCTGGTGATGTCATTTGGAGCCAGAGTCTGCAAAGTAGCGTCCGGGCAGCGAAGCTGCAGTATTGAGTTCACGCCCTTACACCTGCCTGCCCAATCGTGAGCACGGCTCAGCTGTCAATCATGACGTCTCACCCCATTTTTATAGCATCAAATAACTAATTAAAACCAAACTGATCAGAAAGATTAACACCTGAACATACATTAGTGTGAAAAGAACTACCTAAAACGACAGAAACCATCTTTGGGAAAAGTTTATTTGAGGTGTACTTTGAGTTTTTAGTTTGGTCCATGTCCCATCTGCTAACATGGAGGGGGAGGGGTTTATGACCTATACTGCAGCCCTCCACCAGGGGGCGATCAAGATGCTTTGGCTTCACTTTTGGGGAGCTCTCACGTTGTCCATCTTTAAATACAGTCAATGGTCAGGCCCAATCAAATCATAAGAATTTGATTTTAAAATCTCTATCGCACTAACTGCTATTTCACTGTGACTTCAAAGCCACTACACTTAGAATTTTAACATTTAAGCCTTTGGTGCCCTCCAGCTGTGACAGGTTTCACCACATTCAACACACTTTGCTTTCAATAAGCATCACTACCTGCCATTATGAATCCAAATTTATTGTTGTCAGGGTCATATTTACTCACCACACGCTTTTACTGGTACTTTTTTTTTGTTTCGAAAACCAACGTTTGTCTGGTGATTTTCAAATGTGAGATTTTTTTTATTTATGTAAATTCTTGAGCACCTTTAGATTTAAAAAGAACCATCTTTGTAAATTACCCAAAACGTAATAATGTTAATAACAACAACAATAATCTAACCATTTGGCAGTACCACTGCCTGTGAGACCCACCAGTGGGCCCCCGGTGAGAATAGCTGCCTTATAGGATTAGTATTTCATATGGTATTGGGACACAGCATGTGGAAATTTGAGAGTTTGTCCATCACAACGTCATCACTACACTCAAATACAAACAATTATTAAAGGTGACATACCAAATAAAACCCAAACATGTTAATTTTTAAGACAGCCAGGCCCAACTGACAGATTATAACTGCAGATCTCACACTGAAACACACACATTCATACACACAGCAGATGATATTTTACTGATACACACCACTGTCAAACATGGATGTATAAAGGACACACAAAATGCCCCCTCTCATGCATTTATACACAGTAATATAATGTAAATGCAATTCATAAAGCAAATATGAAAGCTAAAGAGGACCAGCAGAGGTGGAAAACATACCTGAGAAAAAGAAAAGTAGTATTCAATTTACTCAAGTAAAGTAGTGGTAACTTAAAGCTGTACTTAAACACAGTGTTTGAGTAGATGTACTTTTATACCTTCCACCTCTGGGGACCAGATGCTGGTAAAAACATGAGCAGTTACAGTTAACTTTAGTTCAACTTCATGGACATGAATCCATGTTGGACGTAACTCCACACCAAAGTCACGAGTGACAAATCTCTAATTACTGTCTCTACGGACATATATGTCATGCACATTAAATATTGTTATTATTGTTAACATTAAATATTGAGAAATGTAATGGTACTGACTTTGCAGCTGTGTTTGCGATGACCTGAAACACACCAGAGGGAGACAAACAGACAGAAAGAGAGAGAGAGAATGAAATGAATCACCAGAGGTATTTTGGTGATAACAATGGCACCGTCTGTGTTCGTAGGAAACTATCCAGCTACAGTTCTATGCTGTAATCCTGTGTACTGGTTAGAATAGCAGCCGTTTGTCATCACTGGGATATTTCCCAGCTTCCTCTGCATCATCAGGAGTGACTGACAAGCGCAGAAGTGTCTCAATCACATGACAGGACGGGGACACATTTAGCACAGAATGGCCACAAATATACATAACTACATACACACAACACCTGATCCACTTATGTCAGGACCGCAGGCGTTACATATGGACGAATCCGAGCTGTAGGCGGAAGTAGAAAAGCTGCCGTTACTGCAGTTCACCTCAAAGCTCAAGAAAACACTGTCAAACATGGATGTACAAAGGGCACAAAATGCCATGTGTTTAGTGTAAAGGTACGTAAATGTAGTTATGTAAAGGCATTCACTTTTGAATCACTTTTATCAAGACGTGTCCAACAGATCCTGTTAAACCAGTTGTATGATGAAAATATGGTCATCAAACGCCACAGAAATAGAGGTTATAATCTACTAAACTCAACTAAATGTAAATATCTTTTCTGGGACTCCAAACACAAACTGAGTCTTTGGGGGGGGGGGGGGGGGGAAGTAAAAAAACTTTACTTTCATGAATCTCCATTGATATTAAATCATCACGTTTCGATTGCATTTTTGCCAACAGAGGACCGGCCGTGGACCACTGAAGAACGAGCGATCTGCCAACAAGAGAGTGGATCTTTTGTTAGCTTGATACTACATACATTTCATTTTTGTTAGGCCTACTGATCACAATGCAAAAAATCATGGAGATGATTATAAATCATAAGCAAGCAAGTAATTCCTGCCGGGTTTAATACTCGAGCATACTTTCACATCCAGACTGTGGAGGTTGGAAAGAAACAGTATGTTAGATTGTGTCCTAACCAGATCCAAACTAGTACGTTAAGACTAACTAACTACTGCAATTATTCCAAACCTCTCTGTTTACACTGTCAGTGTAAACGTGTTCAGTTCTACTGCAGTAAATCAGATAAATCAGATTCTTCAGCAGAACATGCATGCGTTCAGGGTACAATAGGTAAAGTGGAACGTGCTTGGCAGCACCTCACACGTGAGACAACTCCCTGCAGAGACGGGGGCAGCTATCTCAGGTTTGGCCAGGGGGGCATCCAGGGGATTCAGGATCATGGTGTTTAACCAGAGTGGAACATTCCATGACCACGTACAACAGCTGCTCTCTCCAAGTGGAATCAGAGTGTCCATGTTCTTTGAGAGGTGCGGCTGCTGGCATGACACTGGCGTCATCATCCTGCGATCTGCCTGGAGCACGTTTCCCTACACCTGACTTACCGTTGGCTGCAAAGCAGCTCAGCTCCAGAGGGGAAACAGATTAGTGAGGGCTGATACCTGGATGTGATATGTCAGAGGCCACGCAGATTGTGCCCTTAATTAACATGTACAAGTATTCCATGACTGAGGTTTCACCCTCATGCCATCTCACTGAGGCGAGTTCCCTCATCGATGGCCACAACTGAACTCCCACTGAACCCTAGTGCAACATACAGTGTAGTGAGGGTAAAGGCGTTGTGGGTCGGCCCTACAGTCCCAGAAAAGATGACATTCAAGCCTTTGGAGAAGACCCAAATGTGCAAATGTGCTTTCCGAAAAGTAACACTTAAATAATAACTCTTTTTGTATCATTGTAATGGAAAATGCAAAACAGGGTTTTAAAACTTTTTAATCTGGTGATATTCTATTTTTCTTGTTACCTCCACCAAGGAGGTTATGTTTTCACCCCTGTCTGTTGGTTGGTTTGTTTGTTGGCAGGATTTCAGCGAAACTTGGTGGGAGGATGGGGAATGGGCCAAGGAAGAAGCCTTTGAATTTTGGTGCGGATCCAGGAATTTTTATCACTTTCGTTAACATTGCGCGTTTTTTCCCCACATTTTCGTTAATTTCTCAGCGAATAATGCTTGAATCTCGATGAGAAAATTCAGGCATATGCAGGAATTTTTATGGAGTTTGTTCACAAAATGTAGAAAATAGAATATTGACACCATTATTCGTTAAAAATAAAAGATTTGTTATCAAAACCCAAAACTTATAGTTGCTCTTCAAATTTGTATTCTCATAATTCCAAAATGATTGAAGAGAAACACTTATACTGTATCTTGTGAGTCACAATTTGGAGTCTTGACGTTTGTACGATGCTATGTCCGTTAGTTGATGCGATGCTCTGCAAGGCGGCACTTTTCTACTTTCTAGTCTTCTTATTTTTTAATATGTGTAATAGCCCACAAATAGCCAAATGGCCATATATGCCAAAACAAGCTTTGGTGTCTTTGAATAATGCAATTATGGAAGCGATATAGAGGTATAAAGTGATAAGTTTAAGTATTCTTGGTATTCTATATGGCAAACGGAATCTCAGTGGGTTTTGTACAGTTGGTCATACAAAACTAAATATATGAGGACGTCATGTTGGGCTCCTTGAACTTGTGATGAGCATTTCTTACTATTTACTGCCATCTAGATCAAACAATTAATCAATTAGTCAAGAAAATCATTGTTAGTTGCTGTAGAATATAAATAAATAAATGAAAAAAACAACAACTAAGGAACCTGCAGAAAAATGTGGTAGTTTTACATCATTTGAGAGAGCTCTAGTGGCTGATGGCCTTGAAGTATCCAACAGTTTGCTTTTGCTGCATGAGGACTCTGCTGTAGCAGTATATCATCACCTTCTTGTAACCTCGGCAGCATTTTAAAATCATGCAAAGCGGGTCTGATTTTTCAAGCATCTTTGTCCTGGGCTTTGTATTCACAACAGCTTGAAGATAAAAAGTCAATTTAGGGAGCTGAGACAGCCAAAGGAGTTCATTAAAAAGATGACGTTTACTTAAATGAGTCGGTACCATTCTCAAGAACTGAACAAGCTAACAGCTTATTCATTTCCTCTTCTAACCACTGTCCACTTGAAACTTAATTTATTGTTTTGAATTACCTTTAATACAACATCATAGTCATTCGAATGGGGGCGCTCAGGAAACACAATCTTTTGTAAAAGGTCTCAGATCTGCTTCTATTAAATGACCCTGTAGTCTGATCTCCTGCTTTTCTCTGGAGTCCAGCCAGGCATCTACGCTCCGGAGATAGAGCCACGTGTGAGAGGAATGAATGCTGGCAACGTTCTGAGAGTCTTTTTTCATCGCGGTTCTGTTAGTGTGAGGTTAAATGGGGACGATGTGAAGTGCAGTTTCTTCATTCCTCCAGAGAGAAAAGCAAGACTAAGTTTTGTTACATCAGCTTGGTGGTTGTGTTGGCTTTTCGGTTATCCCTATCCTTCTGCCCTCAGTATTCAATCTTCTTCTCTTAATAGTTATCGACATACGTTACTGGAGGTGATTTGTCCCTACCCTAGCGATAGAACTCTCCGGGATGCTGCTGACCCCTCTCCTCACCTGACCTACACCATCAATTCTCTGAGAGTTTCACGAGAGTAAAGGCCAATCGGTGAATTGTATTTCCCCAGTCGGCCTGTTGGAGATAAAGCAGATGGTGTGGAGGAGGCGGGAGCTTTGACCGGGGTCAAGAGGAACTCCGCATCTTTTTTAGGGACTTGGAAAAGATTCTTTTTGGAGGGCTTTTTATCCTGGAAAATTTCATAGGACATCCCATGACCTCCTCTTTCACCTTTTCTAACTATTTAAAAGGTGAGAAGAGGTCAAGATAGAGAGAGAGAGCTTTAAAGTGACCTCTGCACGGGGCTCCCTGCAGTTGCACTGTGAATATTTGACACTTATCTGATGCCTTATGGTCCCTTGAGAGAATTTGATATTTTCTAAACAGAACAAGAATACAAAACATACAAACATGTACAGGTACGCAGGTATACACATTGAGTTTGCATAGATAGATGGTTTTTTTGTGCTGGTTTGTCTCTTTTTGTTTATTCTTGTTGTGGGTGTGTTTATACCTTCTGGTGGGGGATGACTGGCATGGGTGAGTCCATCCTAGGAGTTGCTGTGGGAACTGGTGCAGGACGTCTTGATCTGAAGATTAAACAATGAAATATCCATTTAAAAACATACTGTCACATCGCACTGTGTCAGCAGCTAAAGCAAGATGTGTGGCCATTTTTAACTTTGACTTCCTTCTAAGCTCCCAAAACCTCAAAACTGATTTTCCCTTGTTCTTTCTGCAGGTAATATTCAGTATGTTAAATTAGCTCCTTCATCGTCTACTCAAATTTGTGGGGACGTGTGTTTTAGTGTGCTGGTTGCTTACTTCACCATGGTGAGTGTTAGTTTGCTGGTGGCGGATTTGATCTTGTTCTGGGCCTCCAGGTGCGTCATACCCTCGGTGCTGACCCCGTCGATGGATGAGATGATGTCACCCTGGGCCAAACTGCCGCCCACTGCCTTGCTGCCTGGAGTTATCTATGGAGGGGGCAACAGAGCAGGTCACACTCGGACCACTGACACAGATTCCTTAGGAAACACACAACCGAAAAACATATGCGGTTACACAAACATGTGCACACGTTACAGACTGGAGGGATATTTATGATCATTCTCCAGGGTGGTTTTGAAAAAAAAAGAAACTTAAAACGTAAATTGAAATAATATGTTCAGTTCATGTTTTACCTCTGGGGTGTAGCGCCTCACTTCACAAATTATTTATGCTGTGCGTGTGTGTGTGTGTAGCAGCTCAGTAAATGAGCCTTAAAGGTATACAGGAAATAAAAACTGATGGAGCAAAATAAACTAATCCGTCAGCTCTGCAGGTGAGGAGCTGGATAAAATTCCCATAAGTTGATAAACACGGTGGAGCAACGTTTTATCTAAGAGTCTAATCAATCTCCACAGCTGCACATAAGGCTATCCAGCACTGAAATAAACAGAGAAGCAGCAGGATTTCTGGTAACAAAGCCATGAAGTGTGCAGGGATATGAGGTACAAAAACTGTTTATACACTTAATAGTGTCTAAATGGTTAAATCCAAGAAACTTAAAAGCTTTTATTTTGTAGATAATGTGAACCTATCACATTTTTCATTTTCAAAAGAGCACATTTTTCAAATTTTCAGCCATAAATTGACCTTCAGCTCCTCATTCTCCTGGCTCTGCTACAAAACCAGACGTTATCCCTCCAGAGGCCCGGAGCATACAGTATTGGGTCTAAGCTTACAGTCAACTCATTAAAGAGTTAAAAATAAGCAATGCTGTTGATGCCTGCTGGGCTTCACTGTGATGGACCCTGCTGAGCCCCGCTCACTCTCTCTCTCTCACACACACACACACACACACACACACACACACACACACCTGCTACTGACATTCATACAAGACTTCCTTGATTCTTTTTTCTATTTACATTAAGTGTAGCCAACAATTTGTCATTTCACATAACAGAATCTGTTCTGCTTCTTCTTAGAATGTCACCTTTGTTCCTCCTGTCAGCCTCTCTCTTGTCTTTTTCTTCTTCTTGAATTACAGTTATTATGCCTCTATGTGTAGAAGTGTGTGTGTGTGGAAGGCAGAGCTACAGTAGGTGGCAGGAGATAGAGGCGGATAAAGATTTCTGCACGGCTGCCTCAGTGTAATCAAACACATATGTAGACACAGAACGCTGCCCGACCTCTCTGCCGTTCAAACGTGGAGGATGAGAAACAGGAAATGGGTATGAAGACTTAAATCCTTGAAAATTAAATATTAATGAAAGAGCAACTGTCGTGGATTTTTTTTTCTTTTCTTTCAAGTTTCATATCCCCAAATGTGTTATATCAATCTACAAAAATATACTCCTTCCTCAGTCACTGACAGCTGATCAGGGTAGCCAGAGAGCTGTTTTTATTCATCCAACTTCAAGACAGCCTGTAAATAAACTGAAATATCATGGATGACACATATTGAGGTAACTCTTTAAGTCTTACTCATACTTTTATATATACAACCCCTCATCCGAAAAATAGCTGTATAGTACGACCCATATTATGTTTATTGCTAGGCGGTGACCTCTAGTGGCCGTAGTAATTATGGCAGGTTCAGAGGAGGAAGTAAGGTGGTGTAGGGTAACGCCTGGTGCACAGCGCATGTGCGTCTCTTTTCATTTCTCAGCAAAAATAGGCTGCAAATATTATCAGTTGATAGTCGACATCATACCAGCCTTTCACTACAATTTTAATGTCTGTATCTGTAGACTGTCACAGACATGAAAAAAACAAACAAAAAAACATTTGTGGCGACGCTGTCTGTGTGGACCATTGACAGAAAATAAAGATGGACACAAAAGTGAAGCTAAAATATCCCGGTTACGAGCGCTGCCATCTTGCGCTGGTGACGTCATTCAGAGCCAAAGTCTGCGCAGTGGCAACCTGGTGGCATGGAGTTCCCGCCCAATCGCAAGCAGGGATAAGCTGTCAATCATGACGTTTCACCCCATTTTTATAGCATAAAATAACTAATTCAAACCAAACTGATCAGAAAAATGAACACCTGAACACACGTCAGCGTGGTAAGGACTACCTAATAGGACAGAAACCATCTTTGGGAAAAATTTATTTGAGTTGTACTTTGAGGTTTTAGTTTGGCCCATGTCCTACCTGATATCATTGAGAAGGAGGAGGGGTTTATGACCTATACTGCAGTCCACCACCGGGGGTCGATCGAGATGTTTTGGCTTCACTTTTGGGGAGCTCTCGTCCATCTTTATATACAGTCAATGGTGTGGACACATGAATGAGAGCCGCAGCAGTTCAGCAGCGCAGCCGTCACTCAGGCAGTTTGTCCCGGGTGTCATAGTGGCAAAGTGTGCCGAAGAAGGAAGTTGGGTTTGGGGTCAAACGAACGCAGAACTTAACTAACTTAACTCAGAAGTGCCGCTGTTCGTGTCCCGTGTGAAACCAAAAGTCAAGGTTGAGTTTTCTTTATTTACGTCATGTATGTAACGTATAACTTATTTTGACCAAACCATTATCTTTTTCTCAACCTAACCAAGTAGTTTTAGTGTCTAACCCAAACCAAACTGCGAATGTTTCACATTGCTAACCACGTGAGGATGAAGGTCCTGTATGTCAGTTGCTGGTACTCTCCAACAGTCATATGTTGTTTTGGGAACCAATGGTAATCGACCTATTCAGTGGTTTAGGTATGAGGACGTGTTGATCATGAAACCACAAGAGGGCAGAAAAACAGTTTGATGTGTCACATACTTAATGGCCAGTGCTTCAGCTTGTCTAACGAGACACAATAAATCCACTGTCTTCATCCCTCTTTCCTTTCTTAGCAAGAGTAGCCTGAAATCCAAACTGTGGTTACGTCAAACTGTAATGGCACCCCGACTTGTCACGTCAAGCTGCAGTGTTTTATGTTAACCTATCAGAGTCCAACATGACAACAGGATGAACACAAATCCGATGATACAATGTCACGCCTGTCCCGCGGCTTAAAGCTTCCCCTGGTTGCCTAAGACCGGGATCAGAACAGATGTCTGGAGCTGTGAGTCAATTTAACACAGGCAGATCACCCGCTGAGCATCAATCACGACTGCAGAATGAGAGTTAATGTCCACACTGCTCTACTCAGGTAAGCTCCATCTCCTCCACCTTCTTCCTTTTCCTCTGTCTCATCTCCAGAATCTATAAAATCCTCCATCCGTCCACTCCCTCACAATGACGCCGTCCTCTCAGGAGCAGCTCCAAAAGGTGAAACTGAAACTGACTATGGCAAGGAATAAAGCTTGCTAAAGGTAACACAAGCTGCCCATTAGCTTCCTCGCACTTCTTTCCAGCCTCCATTTCCACCCCCTCTCTCTTTCTCCATCCATCCACCCACCACTCCTCCAGTGCTATTTAAAGGAAACACTGCAAATACATCAGCAGTCAGAGAGAGAGAGATAGAGATAGAGATAGAGAGAGAGTCGCTCTGCTGCAGAAGTTAAAACATTAATCTGCTTCTTAAATTCTACTAATTTTAGGGAAATAAGAGTATTTATTTAATAAATAATATAGTCTGTCTGCTGTCTTTGCAACAGTAGTGAAAAAGTGAATTCAATGAAGTCAATTCTAAGAGATTTCCCAGTTAAAATAAGTCAGTATCATCAAAATCACTCCTGATCAGATCATTTTCAAATTTGAGGGGGGGTGTAAACACTTGAGCTCCCGTGTGATGTAAGTTCAATAAAAACCAACAGCGGTAAAAGGTGACTAATGCGGCAGCACCTTAACTCCAGTAAAACTATTCCAGTCTTTCCACCGCTGCTCTACTCCCGAAATCTCACTGGAGATTACATCTGAGCCTCCCTGTCATCATCACCTACAGCAACATTACATAACCGCCGCTCACATGCTCCAATCACACCTGCGCACGCACATATACAGTACGCACATGCATCGACACAAGCTTCATGAAGTTTGAACATGCAACACGTCATTGTCAAACCCGGCGATACAGAGATTTTCAGGTGAGGGGGGTGAAAGCTGGGTTTGAAAAAGTAAAGTTTTAAGGCCTTTAGATTTAACTGCTTAAAGGACTGTGTTTTACAGTGCAGGAGGTCCTTTAATAAACCCGCTCCACTTACAGTCTTCACAATGTTGAAACAGAAGTTAAAAACAATTTTTTTTTCCTGCAAATCACCAAAAAAATGTTGCTTACTCAGATATTTAGGAAGGAGAATGTGATAAAAGTGAAGCTTTTTGAAGTCTGTGGTTACGTGATTGTGCATCGTGTATGTTGGTTTTTGTTATTCTTGAATAGATAAATCCAAGTCAGTGCCACCATGTCCCATTGCTTGTTACTTTTACTCTTTATTTCACAACAATTCTCAGCCTGTGAGTGTGTCCTTACCCTGGAGATGGTGAGTGGCATGTTGAAGTCCTTCCCTCCCTGTAGTCTGAAGCCCCATGGAGCGGGGCCATTCAGAGTCACTGTGTACGTACTCATCTTCGGTTAAATGTCAACACTCCTCCTGCAAACAACTCCTGCTGGCTGTGTGGCGATTTCTCCTCCTGCTCGGTGTGCCCTTGTTCTCCGTCCTCCCCTGCTATCCTTTTGTCCCGCCTCGGTGGTCGCTTCTCCGTCAGCTCAGCACCGTCTCTCCCCGTCTGCTCCCAGCTCTCAGGACAAACACCCTGGGGTGGTGGTGGTGGTGGTGGTGCCGGGAGGGGGTGGGTGGGTCAGGTGCTGTGGAACCTCTGTGACACAAACACATACACACACACAGGCATACACAAATACACACAGATGCACAGAAAGAGTCCACAAAAAAAACCTACTTAGAAATGAAAAATTTGAAGGATTGCAAACTCTCAAAAGTCAACTTTAAAGTTCATATTAAGAAGGAGAAAGGTTTCTTGCCTGCAGAGTTGCTGAGGGTGAGGGACAGACAGTCTAAGAATAACGGAGGTGAGCAGAGACACAGGGGCCCTGGCCCTTATAAGGCCTGTAACACGAAGCCCCAGAATGCCTCACTGTGGATTCACATCGCCAATATAGACCCCTCTTACTGCAACACATTCTCCCTCTCTCTCTCTCCCTCTCTTCGTGCGATCATTTCATGCTGCTAGCACCTTATTATCTGCAATCATTCTCTATGCACTCATGTCAGTTGCTTTTTAGTCCTTTTGTCCTGCTCGAGAGAGGAAACAACAAATTAGCCAGCGCTGATTCTCTAGAAACCCCC
>JBBPCS010031405.1:0-22402 GCA_037974645.1 Hollardia meadi
GGATTGTGGGCGATGGACTCCGGTGGTCTGGTTCGATGCTGGTGTCGTTATCGTCCCTCCTAGCAGAGGCAGAAGGCCCACAGTCCTCACTCCAGGCTAGACGCCTTGGTGTCGGGTTGCTGTGAGTCTGAAAACTAAACACACAAACACACAGTTAAAATATTGTATCTGTTATTGTCATGACAACTTAAAAGAACAATGCAAACTTCACACAGAGGTGAACACACTGAGAGATCTGAGAAATGAGGGTCATGACCAGAGGAAGTAATACTCACCTATCTGTGTTCTCCTCATCCTCCAACTGCAGGCTGTTCTCAGGTGTGGCAGGCTGAACCATGATCACACCTGGTGGGATTGAAGGAGATGGACCCCGGTGGTCTGGTGGGATGTTGGTGTCGTCATCGTCCCTCGGAGCAGAGGCAGAAGGCTCACAGTCCTCACTTGTAGACCAGGCTAGACAGCCTGATGTCGGGTTGTTGTGAGTCTGAAAACTAAACAAACACACAGTTACAATATTATATCTGTTATTGTCATGACAACTTAAAAGAACCATGCAAACTTCACACAGAGGTGAACACCAGGGGTGGATCTAGAGGAATATTCATGGGGTGGCCGAAATATATGCTGACTTAATTGCAACCAGTCACATAAATCAATATTTGCTCGGAAAAATCCTCCAATTAAGATATTTTAACTCAAAAACATCGCAATTTTGGGGCACGTGAGTAAAGCATTGAAGGGAAATATCTAAAGGAGGCATTAGAAATCAATAAACTGTTTTATTTTCCAAATTTGTGTGTGTGGCCAGAACATTTTTAAAATAATTTAACATAAGCCTGTGTGCCTCTGTGAAGCAACACATCTAACGATCCAAGGTGTTTATCCAATAATGCTGCTTAAACGGACAAAGTCCTTTTCTCTGAGCGACAATGTGAACATGTGGTGCAAACTCTCAGGTACTAAGCTTTGATTGAACTGTCACTGCACTGCTGACTAATGTGACTTTATGTTTGGGGCTTGGCGCGAGTGAAAATGAGGGTCATGACCAGAGGAAGTAATACTCACTTATCTGCGTTCTCCTCATCCTCCAACTGCAGGCTGTTCTCAGGTGAGGCAGGCTGAACCATGATAACACCTGGTGGGATTGAAGGAGATGGACTACGGTGGTCTGAGTGGGTGTCCTCATCGTCCCTGGGAGCAGAGGCAGAAGGCTCACCCTGAAATGGCTGACTGGTGATGAATGGATGTGTGAGGACTCCACTGGGAGTGATCCTCTCATTCGCATCCATCGTCAGCATGGCCTCCAGGAGCTCCAAAACTTGCTGCCACTCATTGGCTTCAGCGTTGTCCCCGATCATCATAATACGCTAGATAAGAAAAAATTGTTCAAATCCAACATCAGTCAAGTGTTATATTAATACTTTATTTGAACAGTATACATACATTAAACTGTAACACACACACACACACACATCCCCACAGTGATACACAAATACAGAGTAGTGCTGGCTCTCTGATGTTAAGCAAATATTTTTTGTCTTCAAGATTGCTTGGGTTTGGGACAAGTGTTGAGTGTAACGCGTTAAAAAGTAAAGTGTTAGAATACTTTTTTTTACGGTAAACGTAACACATTCGTTTTGCAACTCAAGTAATTGAATAAAAATATCATCGTGTTTCCCTGTGTCTTTTATTGACATTATTGAATGTTTGTTGAAACATGATGTACTGTAGGCTATAAGAGCCAGTGTTTTATCGTTATTTTTTTTTCACAAACCACCATGCTCCACTCTCCACTGCACACTAAAATATACATTCAGCACTACTTGCCCAGTCAGGACCACCAACATTGGTATGTCACAACAGCCTGCAACAAACTCCATTTGTTGGCGTCTTCTCACAGCTTGATACATCTGTAAATCCAACACCTTCAGTCGCTTGCTTCCATGCTTACTCTCCAGGATGAAAGCAGTGATAATAATGACATCTCCATCGGGCATAATCACCAGGTTATGTGCGATTTCGAGATTGTGAAGAATTCAAATGAGATCACATCAGATGAGATGATGTCAGGTGACCTGAAACAAGAGGAATATAAATATGATTTCGATACAGATTTGTGTGTTGAAATGAAACCAAAAAGATAAGGAGTTGATATGAGGTGAGATTATGTGGATTTTAAGAATTATATTTGATTAGATGAGATTGGATCTAGCGACATGAGATAAAATTAGGTGACATGATGTGGGGTGGAATGATACGAACTGATGAGGTCGTGTTAGAAATAAGAAATGACAGGGACAGATGAGGTGAGATGAGATCTGAGAGAAGAGCATGTAAGAGATGACTCAAGATGAGAGTCGACAGGTTTAAATCAGGAATGAGATTAGGTTGGATGAGACGGTCTGAAAAAAAAATGAGATTACACAAAATGAAATAATTTCAGATAAGAGAAGATGAAGGGGTGTGAGGTTAAATTAACTGAAATAATCCCCTGAGATGAGATGAAAGTGGGATGATATTTAGAGAAGTGTAAATATGAAGTATTCTGCAGTCCTTGAAGAGAGTTGTGCGTCTGCAGCAGAGCTCCAGCGTCTACATGGTCAACCTGCCGCTACTCACTCTGCCTGAAAAATATAATAAAATAATAAAAAAAACATTGTTAGAATAGCAATATATTTCCTTCAAAATACCACAATACTTTTTCACAATACTCACAGACCATTAACAGATGTGAAGAGCCTATTGCAGTAGGCTGTGAATGAGACCTGGCGTTGCAGCACCGCTGAACTAAAGAGATTTAAAACATGCCCAGTGGCACTGCAGGGGAAGGGTGAGGAAAGCTCAACGTTTTGCAAATGTGAAAGCAACAACCAGATGACTTTCAATCACACTCATGTCGTGCCTGCAGAAACAGATGCATGGTGTTGTTTACTACAGTGCATTGTGGAATGGGGTTTGCTTCTAGTGCAGACACAGAACTGCCAATGCTAATCAGTCTTGCCAGCTCAAGCAACATTTTTGTTTTGAAATAGTTGAACCTTGTGAACCATGTTTTTGTTTTTTTTTAACTAACGAGAGCTGATCAAGTCTGTCAGCAACAGTTGTCATTTCAGCTGCTAAAAACAATGATTGCTGGCTAGAAATCAGAAGCCTGCTTTTGTTTATCTGGGAAAAATCAAAAGCGTATTGTGCAGGGACGTCAGAACTGTTTTCTGGAAGGAGATGTGGTAAATACTGGGCATGGGTGGTATGGACTACTTCAGGTGTTTTATCATTATTCTTTTTTTATTATTATTATTTCTGCTGCCCCGCCCTGGACAGAGCTTTCCAACACAGCAGTGCTAATTAGATATATATATATATATATATAAGATATTAGCGAGCCCAGAAGATACTGTAGGTCATATACAGCTACTAATTAAACTAGAAAGCCAGGCTTCGTCATTCATTATTCTGTTAACACAAACTGAAAACATTTTTTTTGCAAGAAAAACTGGCTTCATGCCAGGCTAAGCCAACGTGGCTTCCTAAAAAAATCACCACAAGCTGACATAGCCAATTGCTCAGTAACATTGATTTAACTTTAGCAAATTTATGCTTAACATTAGTTGACATTGTTGTGATGTCAATGTCAATGAATGACAGGGATGCATTGTTTATAAACCAGACAGATGCACAATTGGGGGGAAATAATTTTGAATGTACGATATTCCACCACAATCTCTTAGTCCAGTCTCGTCCGGTCAACATACAAAACATACATTTTGTTGTAGTTTTTATTTAAAAATATATATATCTCTTACTCACAAACATCTTGTCTTAGTCATGGAAAAAAGGTTGTTTCTCATTAGTGAAATTAACGCTGCTCTATTTCTCTGCAAAACATGATTGTGAGTCAATGGGAGGGGTAGAGAGAGGGGAGACTGTCCACTAGTTAATAGATTGCGGATGCTGTTGTTCTCTCAGCCCGCCCAAGTCTATGTGTGGGAAACACACGATGATGTGTGAGAGAGAGGAAGGAAATTAATATGTGGCCACCACAAATAAATAAATATATCGGAAACCCTGTTAAATCTACCACTGTAACTGTAAACTATAGAGTGTAAGTGCTATGCTTGAACAGAAAGGTCGACGGGCATAGCAACAGTATCTAAGAGGACATAGGGAAAGGTCAACTGAACACTGACAAAAGGTGTACACATGATGGGCCTAATAGTTGTCATCACAGCTGAAAAATAAATCTCTATGAAATGCAACAATAAAAAGAAAACGTTTGCCTGCTGGCTGGTTGGACTTGACATCTTTAAACAATGCAAACATGATCACATCCAAATCAGAGGAAATTTAACTCTAAGCTTCTGCACAAGATCCCTGAATGTATAAACTCCAGTTAAGTCAAAGCCAGTGTGTGTCAGAAATAACCACTGAAGAAAGATTAACTAATTATGTTTCCAATATAAATATGTCATTCATTTATTTTTCCAGTATTAAGTCATTTAAGATATGCATGCCAAGAGGAGCTACTTAAAACTGAAACTGAATTAGAGTCATCTCAGGTTATATCACAATGACAGAAGATAATTACATGCACAAAAACTATCTGATATTTCTCAATTTTTTTACGTTATTCCCAAGTGTACTGCACACACACACACACACACACACACACACACAATACAATACAATACAATAAATTGTAGTCTTGAAAAGCTTGGTTACTTTGGTCCTCAGCTTTCAGTGTACTGATTCAAGGTCTCTTTCCCATTGAAAGTCAGATGGAAAACAGCAAGCGTGGGAGAGAGGGGTAAGCAGAATGAGAAGTGAGGGACCTAAAGAGAAAGACAAGACCTTGACAAGGATCATTTTGCTCGAAAGTATGTACTTTGAAAGTACTGTGAAATATTCAAACATTCAGCCCCTGTTATGACCTTGTACACACATGCACACACAAGGCCAACAGTAAATATTGTCTCTGCTCTGTGTCTGTGCGTGTAGTGATTTTTTTTTTTTTTTGACAAAACCATACATTTTTATACACACAAAACACTAGTTCACAAAGCACAGCTATAGCTTAAACAGGCTTTATCCTATAATGACACTTTATAGGCTTTAAGCACTCATCTAGATACTCTGCCATTCAGGATTAGGGTCTGTGTAAACGACTAAGGCCCCATTCAGACCTGGTATTTCCATCTGTCCTGAGTGATCCGATGACAAGTGAACAGCTCTAAGTACAAGTGTGAATGCACCCAAGAGGCATTGAGGATGCATTTGAGATCCAATCGCTCAGACCACATTCTCAGGTGGTCTAGGCCACGTGTGGCCACATTCTTTCAGCAGTGTGAACGCAATTGTGTCCTGGGCAACATTTGAAAGGCCGCGTACTCAACTCACATCCTCTGAAACAACAAGAAGAAACCACAACAACAATGGGTTACACGACTTAGTTCACTGTAATGCAAATTATGTGTTCAGGCTCTCTTAACTGCTCGGGTAAGCAGCAGATATTTGGGATCACACTGTTTGTGAACGCAGACTGTTTCAACTGATTGAACTAGTAACTGCAATATTCCCAAATTCCCTAAGAAATCGTGCAATTTTTTTGAGTTGTATAGTGAGGAGAAACTTCAATCATCCATGCCTTCTTATAAATTTAGCATTCAATGTAATACATTCCTGCAAACATTTAGCAGCTATTTGATCACATTGTTTCAACCAGTTTCACCATTTACAGTAAATTTATGAAAAAAGACAACGTTTTATTGACGATAAACATGTCAAATTTTTACAAATACAGTCAACAGTAACAAATAAGGCTGCATATTCGTTGCACACAGGGAAAGACGCCAGACTCCCTTAAAAAAAATCACTCACTTTTGTAAGTTGCTGTGAGGACGAGGGATGGATGTTAATACCAAATGTGAACAGGCTCTAAAATACACATTTTGATTTGGAATGTTTCCAAAGAAGTACAAAGTGTAAATGTTGTGGAGATTAATCAGTGAATGCTTTCATCAGCTGCTGTTATGCAAATATAGTACAGTAGTACAGTACCGCTCTGATCAAATGCTATAAATATGAAAAAAAAGGATGTTTTGTCCAATCTCAAAACAGACATGTTGCGGTCAAGTAATAGGCTATAATGCCCAAGACCGCTGAGTTACCCGACACTCCCCCTTGGTCTTATTTTTTGTAGCTTTGTGTCTGAGTGGAGGCATGTTTGGTGAATAGTGGCACAACACAGATGCTTTGAATACAAAAGAAAAAAAAAAGTTAACTTAGTGCACTGTCATTTTTCCCCCCAAAACAATCTGTTCCCATCAGCCTTTATGAAGTCTTCTCTTTATTGATGCCAAGTTTTCCATCTCTGCCAGCTTTGCTTGAACTCACATAAACATCAGTCTTACAAAAAAACACAAACACATACTGTTTCCAGACAACTGTTTAAAAAAAAAAAAATCATGCATAGCCACTTTGCTGTTTAAATATTAAATCTATACCTCACAAATGTGCACTGTAGTTATTGTTGAAGCTGCATTTTGGTTGTTCTAGCTGCTCTATCACTGTTCCTTCAGCCTGAAGAGGAACTGTGTGTAACAAATTGTTGAAGGTGATACACTGAGTCCACTGGGTGCGAGGTAATGCAATATCATTACTTAATAGCAACGTATGCTATTGCATATTGATGGAAAAAATATGAAGGTCGCTTGGATTTTTGCAGCAACAGCTAGCATTGTGCCTTCACATAGATTTAAAACCATTGTCTTTAGAAACATTTATCTTCACTTTTACATCAGAAAACACTGGTCTTTTTTATTTTTACATAATCTATGCTTTAATAACTTTCTTTTCTTCTCTGGTAAAAGTGTTCATTTGTCATTATCATTATGATAAATACTGTATTTCCTGTACTGAGAAGTGCTATGTACTCATAGAAGAAGTAAAAAACAGGTTTGTTCGAATCGCAAATCCTTCAGAATACATGATATATGAATAGTCACAATATGCATAAATACAATAATTGGCTTAATTAAGAAGTCCTGCACACACACACACACACACACACACACACACACACAGGTCATCCATCTAAAGCATACATCCCCAGTTTGTATTGAAACAAACAGCTAATGTTGCCATGCATCTGAGCGAACACAAAATCTGGTGCACAGCAATTCAACAAACCACCATTGCGGGTCATTATGCTGTATTCTGAAAATAGTCAGTATATTAGTCACAGTTTAAAACCTAATTAATATCCAGTGGTGGCGCCAGGCAATTTTGAGCAGTGTGGCCAGGAAATAAAAAAAAGATAAGGCTCTATTTTATGCATTAAAAAATAACTCTACATTAGCTATGAGGTGTACAGGCAGTGGTGGGATATCAAACAATATTCAGTGTCATTTTTTCCCCTATCACTGCAAGGAAAGCAACGGAGAAGCTTACTAGTAGTTCTCTGCCATAATACGCCTATGCAAAATGCAGAATATATCAACCTTGACATTACTGTAATCAATTTCCTGTAGCAAAAGGTAAAATCATACATGAATGTTTTCAGAAGTTTATGCATGTCTTTAGCGCTTTTGATGTGTATATTTTTGTTCTTTGGTGTTCTGATTAAAGCATTATTAATATTTGACTTCAATCAATCTCATATTACGAATAATCACGAACAAGTAGAGCCTGGATGAAAAGGAGGCGTCTTGTACAGTCATAAGTCAGGGCTTATTACAGTGGGATCGCTGTCAAACACTTGTTAATGGGCTTAATGAACTGACAAAGTACACAGAGGAGAGTACAAGCACAGCAGTTTTTACATTAATCAGGTAAAATGCCCACACTTAGGGGCATATGTGATTCCATCGTTACCAAACGATTGATTATTTAGGCCTATTCACAGCTTACAGAGATTGATTATAATGGTGCATTCAGATGGAAAGGGAAGCAAAGCTGTTTAGTGGTCCTCAGATATGAGCCGGATCCGAGATGACTTCGGTTTTTAAGTCCTCCAGATGGTCCAGCTGTGCCCCCGGCTCTCTTCCAAAGCTGGCCATCCCTCAGTAGCTGAGCAGCTCTGCCTGGTCCTCACCACACAACACTCACTTCAGAGCCCGGCAGTGCGCAAATTTTTGACTGAAGTAAATAATGTTTAACTTGCGCGTTTCACGTCATGTTATTTGCGTCTTTCCAGTCACTTTCTTTGTAATCTTGGCACGCGAAAACATTTTATTCGCTTTCTGTTTAAACATACCATAAGATCGCTTTCTGAACTGTTTATGGTCAGTCTGTCACAGTCTGCTCTCATCCTCACCTGACACTCCGGTATTTTTCCACTCACCTCACCTCTGCACCTCTGTCAGTCAGCCACGCCCACCTTATCAGCCAAACGCCACTCACCTGGTCTCACAGCTGCTCCGGATCTGCAATCACCTCCCCATATAAGCTCCTGCTGCACTTCCCCCCATCGCCAGATTGTTCTTTGACTTCGATGCAAGACTCTCCAGCAATACCCTTTGGACTGAGCTCCCGTTGCCGACCCTGCCTGCCTTTGATTCTCCTGTCTCGTCTCTGCCCCGGGAAACCTAACAGCCTTCTGTCCCCGATCACGATACCTGCCTTCGTCCTACCTGGTGTCTGTCTGCCTGTTCCTGTGGCCTGTGCCTCAGAGACTCGAAGCTGATTATCGCCGCTGGTTTCTCCGGTGACATCTACTTCCTGAATCTACGCTATACTGCCAAGACTGTTGTATCAATAAAAATCATTACCAACTTTATTCTGTGGTGTGTTGTGCTGCAACTGGGTCTTACCATTACCCGTTACAGTGTCGATGTATTTAACAGTACTTTGAAATCATTCTCCACTAGCTGGAGGCATTACATATCTCATCTGGCCTGGGGATGCGTCAGGATCCCCCAGGAGGAGCTGGAAAGCATTGCTGGGGAGTAGGATGTTTAAAATACCAGCTGCTTAACCTGAGGCCGCTGTGACCTGACCCTGGATAAGAGGAAAATGGATAGGTGGATGGATGAATGGACTTTAAAGTTTAATTAATAGCTTTGGTCTAGACAGTTCTGCTGATGGACCATCCTGTATTTTTCATTTGTCCTGCTCCTCTTCCTTCTCAAAATGCCTCGCCTTGACTTACTGCTGCATAACAGCAATAGTTTCCCTCTCTGTAACTGTGATCAGCCCAAAGAAAAATGCTCTTATTAGAAGTGAGGTTATTTGTTTGTTCCAATTATATATATATATATATATATATTTAGTTTTCTATCTAGTAGGCTCCATAAAACAACATCATTGATTCCAGCCTGCTGCCACTGCTGAATCTCTCTTTCCATCTTAAACCTTAAATTCATCCCTGACCCTCATCCAAAGTACCCCTGCAATAAACACACACACAAACCTCACACACATTAAAATGCAATCACTAACAGTTTCCCATATGTACACAAAGACAGAGGGCTGTTTCAGTTGACACAGCGATGATATGCCAACTGGCTGATTACCGACAGGCCTCTCTGTGCAAATATTTACCAGATCCCTGAATAACTGACAAAATAAAACATAAGCAGGGAATAAATTAAGAAGAGAGAAACTACTGATTTGAACCCGAGAGAGAAACATATCTACCAATAGTACGTATCTGATAAGAGGAACGGGATACAGGCGGGGGGTTAGAGAGTAAAGGGAGGAGATTAAATAAGTGATGAGAGAACATAAAGAGGTCAAAACCAAACTGGGGAACATGGAATGCGATAGAAGGAATGGAGGGTGTAGATATGGAAAACTCTGCTTAATGGGCTAAGTTGTTTCTCCATCAAGGAACTGCATTTAGGGAGAAAATCAAAAACATCTGAATGCTTTGCACACTTTAGATCAACTTAACTTCCCTTTCCAGGGTAATTTTTAAACTCATCACACGAGTAAGTAGCAGAATATCTTGTTATATTGAGAAGAATCAATCTACTCGGGGAAAGGTATCTGAAGCCAGAGTTAAAGACAGTTGCCATAAGGGACATGAGACATGAAGCGAATGAAAGGAAACAGCGGCTGATGTGGCGTCACAGAGGCTGACATGGCAGCTGACAGGCTAATGCTGCAGCACATAAGCTGACGTGGTGAGACAGTAAGACATTTGAACAAGAGGCATGACAGGATGGAGGTTTAACTGAAACGATCTGATTTTAAAGAGAGTCGCATAGAACAGCATGTCAGATCAAGTTCAGTGTCAAACAAAATCAATCAGCTGTTGTTGATACCAGTGTGTGGAAAAGGTGAAAAGAAGTAAGGGTCACCAAGATCATGGATGCCAAAACTTCAACTTTGTCCCTGGCAGTGATGGATGATGAAATAAAACTCACCAAAATCGTCCTTGTTTTTTCTTTTCAAAATCACCTCTGCTTTGTTCAAAGTAAATCCTCAATTCACAGAGTAAGACGTGAAAATATTCTTTCTCTACACACTAATTTTTGGTCGCAGCTAAAGGCCCGACGCTATCTCGCTGTTCTACTGTTCATCTCTCCAGTCCCCGCCTGCTATTTGTCGTCATCCCTGAAGTCATAGTCCTCTTCGGAGCCACTGTAAATCACCTCTGTACCATATCTGCTGTCATCAAACTGGGCTCCACTGGTTTCCAGCCGTTTGGTTTCCAGCCATGTTCAGGCTGCAGAGCCTGGTTGAGCTGAGCCCGTTGCCCGCGGTAGCTCCATGATCCGAGGTCGCGATATAGGCAGACTTCAGTGAGCACGAGCACACTAGTTCCCCTGCTAACAAAGCTAACAGTTGCTATGGTTACAACCAAAGATTACACAGCTCAAAAGGCTGACAGTATTGTGGCAGCGGTTGGTGCTTACTCTGGTCATATGCTGCCCCCTATATTTTTGGAGGTACCTTCAAATTCTAGCTATATTTTACACATCACACCTTTAAACAGAAAAATAGAACTGTACACCAACAACAAACATGTAATTAATTGCAAATAGGAGAAAAATAAAAAAGGAAATATGGTAATATTTTAAAAAGTAATGGATTGCTTATTTGAAAACTAACATGTTATGTTATTTTTCACAACTCAAACACATTACTACTCCTTTATTATCATTCCTAAATGGACCCAAACTTGGCTCTCCAAGTGCAGCTGCACTTAGCGCAGATTAAGCGCCACTGTGACCTAAATCACACGTTGAACATATCTTCTGATATTTTCATAACTTGAATTTGTTAAGACACATCCTTAATGTGACATGGCCTGATGGAAGTGCCCTGTTGGATGGTCAAACAGCACCTAAAAACATCATCTCAGCCACCCGAACGGAGCTAGCACGCATTAAAATTGAAGACAATGCGGAAGTGCCTTAAACCTGCATTCTTTCTAATATCCAGCAGGGGGCAATTCCTCTGGTTTTAAAGATAAATTAATTATGAGAAAATTATGAGAAAATGACCCTACTTCTCACTTGATTTATTATTTTGGAAAACAGTTACCTAATGAGCTTATGGTCTCAAATGCTAGACCAACATCTTCAACACAGCACAATGTTCATTTTGTAAATTATAGTCTCATTTACAGTAAAATAGATAATAAAGCAGGGTATGCTTTAGGCCGTGGCTATCTTCTGATTGAAAAGTGGCTACCACAGCTTGTCCTCAGTCAGATCCAATCAATATAGAGGGGTAATGTGTATATTCCTCATCTCCACAAACTTGTCCAAATGTGGTCACTTCTGGCTCCAAAAAAAAAAAAGATGGCAACAGCTATAATGCCAACCTCAAGGCTTGTAAATGGTTGCCCACAAACCAATGGGCGATGTCACTGTAGGTACAATTTATTACTTTCGAAACCCAACAATTCCATGTTCTCACTCACTTTACACAATGATTAGCGGGTATCTGAAGCTGAGACAATAAGAGGGGCTTGGACTTTTGTAAGAGAGTAAAAAAAACATGAAAGGCGCGAAATGACTCGAGACACTGCCGTGTTATTCATATGCCATTTGGTGAGACCAGGCTGTATATATTGTTCAACCAGAAGATATATCTAAATGCACTGTTGCCATTTTATTCAGATCAGACGAGCAGAGTAAAGCTCATATCAAATTTTATCAGCAACTCTATAACATTTCAAACTACAGCCTCAAATAAAAAAAATAACACGATGTTGACAGTGAACACTATAAACTTCACATAGTATCTATTTCAAGGATATTGTGTTGGATTGTGGTATCATACAGGTGCTGATGTTCGAATGTCAATGCATCTGTATGCGTGATTTCAGGCACAACATTGTCATTTGCACATATCTTTTAGACTGTAGACTAAAAGGCCCTAATGCAGCTTTCTTACTGTAGCCCAAAGCTGAAGGTGACAATAGGAAAATGACAGGCAGTGTTTGCTGTTTTGACCTGATGTCAGGCCATATATCACTCTTTAAAAGCCTTGGGAGCTCAGAGGCAGAGGAGTGGGGTAATTCAAGACTTGAGCCGAAGCTCTAAGTTGTCACTGAGAAAACAACAAAGTTTTTCTGAAACCTTTAGACGTGGAGAAAATGAGATTTTAAACCTAAACATGTATTTAGTTTTCAGTAATCAGTAGATGAATTTTAACGTTTCTTTGGGAGAGATGTGTACCAAAGAGCAGCCTTTGTTTATTTGTATGTTTGTCTTTTCAAAATTGCTTTGGTTGGAATGTTGTGTAATTATTTATTGATTTTGGCAAACTTACGACCTTTTGCCTCCGTAATCATGCCAACCGTCCGTTTTCCATTGGTCATGATGTCTAAGCAATAAAGCACAACATTTGTGATGTGCTCAATGCTAATAAACAGAAACGTATTTATATCATTGACCCCATGTCCTTTCCACCACCCTACCCTACATTGGAGAACCCTATTTCATGTGCTCTGTACAGTGTTAATGTCTTGCTGGAGAGATTAGGTTTTGACAGAGGTCTGAATCATTTTGAGTGCTTTAAAGAGAATGTCCAGGTCTGTACTGAAGTATGATCAAGGCGTAGCTACTCCCTCCCAAGCTGCTATCTAGAGGGTTGATGCTCCCCATCCTGTGCAGTTCAGCACCTTACAGGCATAGGGTGTGTTCAAAAAGGCAACAGTTTTGGTGATTGTGATAATTCCCAAAATGTGATTGGACAACAGGAAATTAAACTGTATAGCCCATATTAGCACAACAGCCTTCAATGATATCCTTATGTTGATGCTAACAGATTACTTGAGCTGACTGGCTTTAAGGAACTTCAAAATGATTGAGTGATTGGTTGAATTTCATCAGACACCTCCCGATTGGTTTGCCTGCCCCTGCTGGTTTGGCTTGTCTCAGAGTCTCATATCTTTCCCCTGTTAAAATGTTATCTAACACATGCATGTCCTTGCACACTCAATAATGGGTTGTCCTATATTGCACATCATAACTATGCCCTTGCTGACCTACGGGCTCTTACAGTTCACGCTCAGTGCTGTTGCCCATTCATATCCAGTTAGCAAGGGAGCATGAGAAAGCAGAGAGAGCTGTAATACCAACGACCATGTGATGCACAAGGGACAAATACCCTGATCCCCAAGGTCCACAGAGCATTAGATTGCTTTCACATATATAAGCGAGTAAATCCGCAGGCCTCTTTCATGCCCTTTACAGTAATACCGTTGTCCTTATGGCTTTACATTGACACTGTTTGTAATTTATTGTGTTTTTTAAGGGTTCTGATATTAAGTGTATTTATTGCGAGGAAAGTACTGCTCACTCTCGCACCGGGTAAGTCATTAATGGGCATATGCCATTGTGAAATCAAGGTCAAAACCTGGTTGCTCACATGTTTAGGTCCTCCTGTGTGTTGTGATACATTGGAAAGTGAATAACAAAAAAAGGAGAAGAGCAGCCAGACAACAGTGAAATTGACATCATGCATAAAAAATGATGGTATATTCTTGGCTAATGCAGTAAGATGTGGGAATATTATATCACTGTTACACATGAACAGGGACATGATCCAATCATGATCCAATCATCAGTGACTGACAGCTCTTTGCTCCCCACTGCTGGATGACAAACTGTCAGGACACTTTATACCACACTCTGCTGTAATGAGGGACTTTTCAGTCAAATGTACTCTGGTTGGCACAGTTCCACTTTCCTTTCAGTGTCGGTCTGAGTCATTTTTTAAGGCAAATTATGTTTTCTCAATGCACCAAACTGGAAACCGAAAGTTAAAGTGAGCGCTAACAGGAATTTAATTCAAGTGGAAAGCTATTTTTATTGAGCATGTCAAGTAATAACATATAACTGAGCAAATGCTGCAATCAAAGCATGACCCCGGGCTTCAAGTGTGGCAATTATTGTCACTGAGTATAGCTTGGCCTCTTTCTGGAATGCTGTGGTTCTGATCATGGAGGGTCAAAGGTAGAAATGCTTTTCAGAAGACAACACCAGACCGCAGGAAACCCCTGCACAAACTGCAGAAACCTCCACGTTTCATCAATGCTGTCAGCTCTCATGTATGCTCACACAGGGAGATCTGTTTTGATGCCTTAGATCAGCTGTAGAAAATGGTCCCACCTAGACCACTACACACCATGTGGTAGTAGGTAGCAGTGTGTGATCACTGTTTCGTTCACTGAGGTCTTTATTCTACCCGTTTTCTCACATGTATCCACTGTAGAGGAAACTTGAAATGACTTAATTTCTACTTTTCAGTGGGAAGAGATCCATTCTGTTGCATCTTGATCGTTCATATGTTTATTACTACCAGCAGTACTGCCTTAGACGCCTGAAGTCCTTTTATGTCTTTAGACAGACTGAAGTATACTGGATTCACATTTGACGTGATCCCTGTATTCTGTACCATCAGGTTAGTTAATCAGTCTGTGAGATCAAAAATCTAATCACTCTGCCAACTCACAAATCAATTTAATCAGTTAGTGTGATTAGTTGTACCTGTAGCCCATTTCAAGCCCCTTTTCCACCAGCAGTGTGCAGTGATGCAGACACAGCCACGTCAGCGCTGGCAAACAAAAGGACAAATATAAGCTTTTAGCAGCTTTTTAACACAGTAATTTATTTATATTTCCAACCCGCTCTCATGCTCGTCAGATATCGACATTTGGTCACGGCCCTTCGCGTCCTGCCCAGGCGCACGAGGTACCCTTCGGCCTCAGGCAAGGACGCACAAGGGTTTAACGCAGCAGCAATGTAGGTTTTGTAAACTTAACCAAACCTCACCGCTCTTTTCCTAAACTTAACCACGTGATTTTTGTGCCTCAACTTAACCAAACGTCACCGTTGTTTTGTGCCTAAATGTTACCAAATTAATGTAGATCTTGTGCATCAGGACCGGACGCGTGGGGCGCGGGCCTTTGCGCGTTGGCCACGGACGCCAAAGGGCCCGTTGTGTGTCAGGGAAGGCTTAGCGCGTCGTCCGGCGACGCAAAAAGGGTACCTTGTGCGTCTGGATATGACGAGAAGGCCGCATTACCAAACGTTGATATGTGACGAGCTTGGGATGAGAACGTGTTGCTGTTTCATAATAGCAGTTGGTTTAATTTGAACAAGCATGGTGCCTTTGAATAAATACCCATTCTCTCTGTTTTCATGGTAATCCTGTAGGGTTTAAGACCTCCAAAATCACAGTGAAATGTTGGTGAAATCAACCTTTTAATACACAGTGTCTTGTATGCGTTAAAAAAATAAATTTTCATGATATGGAAGGAAAATTAAATACATGAAAACATGTTGTATTTGGTACTATTTCAGCGAAAGCAGTGATTTCATTTTGTTTGTGTTGCTTATTGAACCTTTAAATTACGGAGTCACGCTCCCAGCTCACACACAAAAGACCGAATGTCTGTACTGTCAAGACTTAAGAAAGTGGCTGAATTGAACTAGAAGGATGTAAAGTGATCAATAAATGTGATCGACTGAGTGAAAGGCTGAGTGAACCATTTCAGGCTCTATTAACTTCACTGATGCCGTGAAAGAGACCCAGATTAGGCTTGTCGACAAACACATCTCCAGAGTCTCAGATTTTCCAACCCCGCAAACGTTCTGATGAGCTGATTATCCATCCATCATCCTGCCTATGCTTCCATACACCCCCCAACCCCTTTAAAGTACTCCAAACTGGCCAGATAAAACGGTGAAATAAATGATCATTTGTCTGTCAGATCCATCGTAGTCTGCCACGTGACTCAAATTTGGACTTATTTGTAAAAGTTAATAAAAGGATTCACTGGCTTCTGTTTTGACAGATGTTAGGAATCTTCTCTGAGCTTGGAGATAAATAAAGAAAACACACTCACTGGGAAAATTCATATTATTTTCCTGTTTCTGCAGCAGCTGTCACCGAAAACACATTTATAATTTCAACCTCAAACTGCTGTCTTGAATATATCAGCAGGAGTTTGATTTCATTTATATCTATTATCTCTCTTTGTCTCCTCATTACATGACTCTCACATAATTAAAATTTGTTTATTACAAGTGTGTCATGGTTCAGAACATTGTGACTCCAATATATTATTGTATCGCATTTTTTAGCCTGTCAGGCCTCTCTAGGTCAAACCATACATCTACGTAGCTCATGATGTTTTATATAAAGCTTCGTTAAAAGCAAAGCATCAATTTGGTAGATCAAATTTTACAATGACCCACTGCTCTCCGTATTAACTGCGGTGACAAAGGTTGCCTTTAGTCGGGCTTCTTCATAATAAAAGCCACACTGATTCACCAGTGGAACGCTATTGAGGTGAACAGTGGCAGTAAGATGCATTCATCATTTTCCTGTAACTCACTTGTGCATAGGTAATCTGGGTCTAGCATGGGAATGGCATACTCCACTACAACAAATAAAAACTAATTACTGAGTGTAAAGACAAGCGGCATCCACATAGCAGCAAAAATCAACTTTAATTTCATGAAGTTAGAAAAGGCTGTCTGATGTGTCAGTGTTTGAATATCCTTTTTTAATATAAATGCTGTTACATGCTGATCCCTCTTATACTGTATGTTGAATTCTAAATCTTCCCCTGATGTCAGGATAGCAGATGTACGTGATAGAGAAAACTGGTCATATATTTTAATTGTCTTCTCTGGCTCTCCATTGAATTAAGCCGCCATAAACAGGCATTCACTAATGTATGTTTTTTTTACCATCACGGTCATAATGATTCAAATTTCAGACTGTTTCAAACTTTGAAATAGGCTGAAATTTCTTAGTTTTTCACTAAGAAGACAGCAATTAGCTTTTTCAAAGTGTTTTGATATTGAGAGAGAGAGAAGAGGAGTAATGTAGTAATGTTGGAGGTTGGCTTCTCTTGAACCCCATTTGCATGCTGAAAATGTTCCAAAACACAGTCAAGATTTAATAGCCTCCTGCTATTTAATAGTTTTAACCTGCGATGACTCTCTTTTAGTCATGGAACTGCTGAAGCCCATTACCTCCCTGCTGTGAAGTTATATTCAGGTAGACACTGCCACACTCTTGGACTCTGTATAGTCCAATAGCTCCCTATGTAGAACAGACCTGACTCACTTAATACAAAGATGAACATGTCACTTAGTTGACAAGTACTGTGAAGTAGTCCAATAATTCCCACCATCAGGTGTCATTATGTTGATAGTCCAATTTTGAGTACAATCACCCCTGCCGAAAAAGTCCATGATTATTGATGCAGCCACCGGCTGGACTCCTGAGCAGGTCAAAGGTTGAGTATTTCCCACTCAGAATGGAACCACAAGGTGAGGCAAAAACAGAGAGGGCTGGGGAAAAGAAAGGAGAGAGAAGGTGTTAACGGGAGTAAAAAAAGCAAAATAGTAAAAGTAAGGAATCAAGTGAGAGGGGTGAAACTGGCATTCCAATTGCCAGAATGAATGTTAATGCTGTAGCCTACATTTCTGCAAATCAGGAATTAGGGGTATCCTTACATTTGATATGTTGAAACTTTATCATTCTTTACATTTCAATTTTTAATTTTATGTTGTGACAATACTGTGCTTAAAGTCTGATTTGGTTTATCGGCAAAAAAAAACAAACAACAATTAGTCAGGGTCAGGAAAAGATCAGGCTTTAAAATACCTGATTTTGTCGCCACAAACACGACTGGAACCTCTCCCAGGGTGTTGTTCAAAATGTCCACTTTTGGTGCCACTGACACAGCTACAAGATCTCCCATTGGTTGCGAAAATGAGCCAGTTTGTTGGTTGAAGTGGTCTTGAACAGTGGTCTCTTGCTTGGCAGCCGTCTCACCCATTGACACTTTTGTACTTGATGTGACGCATTCAAAACGTACAAAAGTAACATATCAATTGTTTGCAGAAAACTACAGTTGTACAATGCCAACATTTCATTGTGGCAACTGGGCTAAAGGAGGATTGAAGAAAGAAAGAAAGAAAGAAAGAAAGAAAGAAAGAAAGAAAGAAAGAAAGAAAGAAAGAGAATTAATGAGGAAAATGGAGAGAAAAAAGAGATAAATGGATGTGCAGTAATGCATAATGTACAGTAACAGAATGAAATATTAAACTCCAAACTGGGAGAGAGTGTATATATTTTTGGAAGCTTTTATACAAAATATCCTGAGAAGAAAAAAAATTATAGTATTTCATATTTAATCAAATATTAATTATTATAACTTCTTGTGAAATAATAGCTTAAAATACATCAATGTCACTCATAAATATAAAGCAAAAAAATAAATAGAGGCAGAAAGACAGAGCATTTTGAGGAGGACGAGGAAGACAAATAAGAAATACAGGACACACACTGCCTGACTGTCATTCCACATTAACTGTGTCTTGAAATTGCAACATTTGCCACCAATGGCACATCATGATCATGGACCCAGGAGGAGCAGATGTACCATCTTAATATAATCTTGAGTTCCTGCCATGCAGCCCGTCTTGTTTGCCAGCTTTCGTTTTCTCCCCTACTGCCCCACCGTTAGTATATTATATCAAAAATAAAGTTGTAAGATCAACTATCAAAATTTGGTTACAAATAAGACATTATTTTGATTATTTAAATGTCAAATTCATTCAAATCACTTATTTAAACCTTCTCTATTGGACAAAACCTTGGATGACTGGCATAAGATGGGCATTGGCTGAACTCTATTACATTCTTCATTTCACGATCTGAGTGAAAAAAAGTTTCAATTTGACCTAAAAACAATTTATTTTGCTACTTACAAATTCCAGATTTCATGCGTCAAATGCTCCCTTAGTTTCCTGCTTTACCCCCATGTAATGCCTGCAACTCCATTTTAGAGCGCCCTTCTTTTTTAAAGAAGATTTATGTCTTATACCTATAGAAGCTGAATGGGAAGCAGATTTAAATACCAGTCTTTCTGATTGTTTATGGTATTCTGTATTCGAAAGCATGCACACTTCCTCTATCTGGGCCCAACATTGTTTTATGCAACTTCACCATGGTTACTGAACAAATCAAAAATTGTCAAAACGAGGTGACCACTGCATGCAACCGCTGCAAATCAACCACAGCAACCCATGTTCACATGTTCATGCAGTAAAATTAAGGGATGCTGGTTTAATATCTCTTTCTTTCATTTCCAGCTGTCTTGATTCATTCATTAAATTAGAGAAAATAAAATTTTCTTTTGAGGGGTTCCATTCGCAAATTTTAGAAACTATATGGAATCTTTTCCTGGCTCATATGAGAAAGAATATTCAGAGACTAACATCAAATTTTAATATATAAAATCTGAATCGTATATGTTCGTATGTGCCTGATGACAGGTCAACGGCACTGTGCCTCTGTGCATATGCTAATGTGGCTGCTTATCTTCTTGCAGGCTATCTTGTAATGTCCCCTTCATGACCCATATCTATAATCCACAGCTGTTGAACTAATGCCTTCCTTTCCTCTTTCCCTGTCTCTCTTCTCTCATCTGTAGGCAGGTGCTCGTCTGCTGGTACTGACAGGGTAATGGAGAGATGGGATGCAGGCTGACTACTGAACAACTGGCTACACCTGCAAATGCGAACCCAAGAAAAACAAAAAGAAAACAAGGGTAAATAAAGGAGTGAGAACCAAGAGGAAAAGGGAAATGCATGTGAGAGGAGGGGGAAAAAAATGAGAAAAGCAGCAGAGAGGGGAAAGAAACCAAGACTCTTCAGGGATGAAAGACGGGGAACGCCACCAAGGACAATTTCAGTATTACCTTGCTGCCATTACCATGCTGCTAATTGTTTATTTTTAGGTTTGCTTCTAAAGTATCTGTATTTCCATACATAGCGAGTGACAAGATCCAAAGCCAGCAGAAAGAAAACAAGGACTGATTTTTCCTGAGGGCATTTCTGTTGTTGTGTAGACGCTATGATCAAGCCGAAACTGTGAATAATTTATAAGATTTGATGGATACTCCTGTCCGGTGTGTCTTCCAGGGTGTGCCCAAACCTTAACCCCCAGGCTCTGTCACAGCCAGCTGGTGTCAGACATTGCAATCATCCAATGAAATAATGATTTCCTTTGAAATGAATAAAAGCTGCTCTACTGCCTGTGTTACATACAACATAGTGCTATCCACTATCAGACAACTAGTACTGTAGTCTGTTTCTGTAGTAGCTGGTTATAATCTTCCGACTATGACTTCACAATGGCTTCTATTCCATTCGCTTTTATTGAATATTTATCAGATTCTGTGCCATACGGCCAAATGCAATAGTCACAACCAGGGCTACACGCTACAAAGAAAAACATCAGAATACTCAGAAAACTTTTTGTTGTAACAACGAATGTGGCAGGGCGTTTTGTAGTTGAAGTAATCAGTTATTAAGTTACGCTTTCAAATAAGTAATCCATTACTTTTATATATTTCCCTGTTTGTTTGGATTTTTGTTGATTTTTTTATGTAGGCTCTTTATGAACCGTGTGTTTTATTGTTTTCAAAAAGGCTAGGCTACTAGGGTTGGGTGATTGTACAATACCTGTTTCTTTTTTTTCTTTTTTTGCTTGTTTTTGTTTTGTTTTGTTTTTTTGGGGCGGGGGGCATTTTATTTAGCTTCTTTAATGGTCTGCCTCCGATGAACGAGTGAGAGCCACTGCTCAGCAGGCAGCTACGAGGCATAGAGACATCAGGAAAAAACAGTGTGTGGAAATTGATATATTATTTACAATATTTATTTTTATTTGTTTATTTGACAGAGACAACGCACAGCTAGAAGGTAATTTACATCCACAGTCCCCCGCAGACAGAGATAATAACACAGTTACAAAACAAAACATACCCGGTAGTCACTATACAACAATACAACAACGACAAGATTCCACAACAATAAATCAGCACAGCAACAACAAGATTTGACATAAATTAAAAAGCATTCATTTGTGCACTCAAATATTCACTTATGTGTCACTTGATCTCAATGTTGCACAGTGGAAAATGGGGCATATTTTACACTCGGTGTGCCCAGACTCTTCAGAAACAACCTCAGTTTTGTCACTAATAGTGGTATAAAGATAGTGTTTAGCTGAAAACATTGCTACCACAGTGCAGCGGTGTGTCACATGATGCACTTTGCACCATTACCTTCACATGGCACCTCAGCAGGTCCACAATATTTTATGTTACGCAAAGCGAATGCGGCCTGCTGCCATGGATTCAGGAGTCTTGCTTGTGTCACAGGCTGCTTGAATGCTCCCCCCAAAGAGTCTCTCCAGCTGTGGCTCACAAAGCAATGTCTTTTTAATATCCGATAGTGCCGGTTGCAGAGGCTTGTTTTTTTCCCCACCTCAGCAATGAGTTTCTCCTCCTCCTAATCGTGACAGCTACCAGAGCTCCAGAGGGGATGTGATATCACCTGACAAGAGCAGAAGTCATGGTCCAATAACTGGGATGTGCCAAGCGAGAAAGTAAATCTAAAAAAAAAAAGTGCTGCTATTTTGAGGTGGCTGTCTTGGAGCATGTTGGAGGGCAACAGTGTGTTTTGGACTGTAGTTTGATTCAGGTTGTCTTTTTATTATGTGTAAACCTGCTGTTTGTTAGCAAAAGTTAAGAGGATATAACAAGGTAAAAGGTTCAAAGTGAGGTCCATTGTGTAATTAAATGCCTGCCTATTTTGCATAGATACATCTTAAGTATAAATGTGAAAACTATGGAAATTTGTCCCTGGGGATCAGATTACTGCTGGTCTTTAATTATAGTGGGCAAAAAAGTCTTACCTGAGTAAAAGTAAAGATATTGACTTTGGTAAAAGTTGAAGTCATCCAGTATAAGGAAAGTATACAAATACTGAGGCACTGTATACTGTCACGGTTTTAGGTTTCTAGTAGTTATTTCTGTTGGGGCCATGGCCATGTGTGTGTGTTTGTGTGTGTGTGTGTGTGTGTGTGTGCGTGTGTGTGTGTGTGTGTGTGTGTGTGTGTGTGTGTGTGTGTGTGT
>JBBPCS010031416.1:0-22401 GCA_037974645.1 Hollardia meadi
GGAGTGGCCTAGTCAAAGTCCTGACCTGAATCCTATTGAGATGCTGTGGCATGACCTTAAAAAGGCGGTTCATGCTCCAAAACCCTCCAATGTGGCCCTGTCCAATAAAGGCAAAAAGCCAGAAAAAAAAAACTTAGAAAGAAGAAAGGCAGACATCCTTTATTCTAGCCAGCTGCTCCTGGGGGACCCCAAGAATTTCCAAAGCCAGATGGAATAAGTGACTCCTTCAGCGTGCTCCAGGCCTGCCTCGAGGGCCTCTGCCCTGTTGGACAGACCACCAAAATGTGGTGTCCAGGAGGCATCCTTATCAGATGCCCGAACCACCCAAAGTGATGACCAACATAAAGCATTGAAACAAGCTGCTCTCGGATGTCGGAGCTTCGTACCGAAATCTCTAAGGGTGGGCCCAGTCACCCTCCAAAGGAAGCTTATTTCCTCATTCTTTCGTCGCTTGTTAAAACTTATAACCATAAGTGGAAGTACATAGATCAACCAGTAACTTGAGATCTTTGGCTTCAAGCTTAGCTCCTTCTATACACATGGACAGTCCTGTACAGTTCAAACCAACCACAACAAGACTCTGAGATACTTCAACTCCTTTACTTGGGTATAACTCGCTCAGTGAGCAGTCCAAGGTTTTATGGCAGAGTACCCTCACCTCAGACTTGAAGGTGAGGACTCACATCACAACTGCTTCCCACTCAGTTGCAAACCATCTCATTGTTGGCTCATTAGAAGTCAATGACGCCAGAAAGATCAAATTATCCCCCAAAAAAAGCAGAGTTGCAATCCTGAAGACACCGTACTGGACATGCTCCAACTCATGGCTGTGCTTTTCTCAGTTATTTTTCAAGCAAAAGTGAAAAAAAAAGAAAAGGTTAGTATCAGTTTCCAAATTTGGAGTGTTTTCTGCTTCTCTCAGCTATCTTTTGAACTGTTGTTTGAATTGGAATAATTTTGAATACCTACCTTTAGGTTTTAGGAAATTGTGATGGCCATGTTTTGTTTTTGTTTTTTACTTTTTCTGACATATCCTATATTAAACAATTAATCAACAAATGGAGAAAATAAAAAGCAGAGTAATCCATAATGTAAATAATCATTAGTTTCAGCCCTTTAAAAAGGGATCACATCTTGTCCAAACAACCTTTAAATCAGAGGATGCCATTATGAAGTACTGTGATGACATATCCCACTGCACTCAATTCAGGGACCTGCAAGCACTCAGTCGTTTATTACCTCCGCCAAGGAGGTTATGCTTTCACCCCTGTCTGTTGGTTGGTTGGTTGGTTTGTTAGCGTGATTACGCAAAAACTACTGGATGGAAACAGAATGGATACTTGGTGGGAGGATGGGGAATGGCCCAAGGAAGAGCCCATTAAATTTTGGTGCGGATCCAGATAAAAGGGTGGATCCAGGATCTTTTATCACTTTCATTGCGAGGTATGCCGTTTTTCCACATTTTCGTTAATTTCTCAGCGAATAATGCATGAATCTTGATGAGAAAATTTAGGCATATGTAGGAGGTGGGTATATATGATGGTGCACAGTGTGTGGATCCGAATAAAAATCGGTATTTATTTAGTGTAATTTTATGTCTCATTAGTGTGATTTTATGCGTGTGAATGAATGCTGTTCTTACTGTAATTTGGTTTCACTATTCCATCAACCTATTATTCTTCCGCAATGGAGATTATGATTTCACCTGCATTGTTTTGCTGGCTTAGCTATAGGGCTTGATTCAGCTGTGGGACTGTTGGGCCTTGGCAGAGGTATGCACTCTACTGAGTGCCATTCTAGTTTTACTCTGTAGCCTTTCTAAAACTTGGAATTGAGTGGAAGCAAGGAACCAACCAGTTCACTATAGTATTACACCAGATTGCCTATCTTGCCCTATCCTTGTTATAATGATATAGAATTCTACATTACGCCATGTTCTCTACTGCACAATTTGTCTGCTATAAATCCCTGTGATTAAAAAAAATAAATAAACAACTGTATATAGATAGGACATTGAATCTTGTTGCAGCCATACAGTACAAGCCTTAAACAGCAGAAAATTGGTACACATTTTGCAGGTGAACCCGTGCAGCTGAAAATCTGTCACCGAGAGAGTGAGACAGAGAGTTGATGATGAGAAGCAGATGAGCCAGCCATGAAAAACAGTCATAGATTACTGTGCATTCATTCCTCTGAAGCAGATAAAGGTCCACTTCCAGAGATATAAAATATTAACACATAATTTGATTTGTTTTTTATATTCTTCCATAGGTCCTATGTGTTTATTTGCCCCTGCATTTCAGTAGACTTCACTACTATGACAATAAAAAATATCAGACAGTATAGAACTTGAATTAATGCTCAAGTTAAGACTTCTCTGCAGTCATTTGAAAATATGAGAAAATGTATGCGTTTTATGCAGCCCCGGTCCTCCATAAATATCCACCATAAATCCATTTAAACCCAGTTTGATCACATTCTGATGGTAATTTAGGCCCATTACTATTCTATGTTTAGCCATATAGACACATATCAGGAGTTGATGCAGGGAGGAAATGAAGTCAACGCAAATTTGCCACAAAGCTTCATTTTACAATATTTCTGTAATGAAAATATTGAATATTGCACAGCAGGCACATTTACTCACAACGACTAAATGAACTAAACGTTCTTCAGCTACTTTTATTCTGAAAGGAGTCATTTGTATTTGCAAGGTTACAGCTTGTGCTTTGCCATCACTATATATTCCAGTTAATAAGCGTTTTCTATTGTTCTTTAATACAAACACCATGTGCTTGCCTATCAAGCACATGGTGTTTGTGTGTTCTACCATGGTGACTGTGTGTTCTACCCTCAGTCTTCACCATCATGAAAACTGCTCTTAAACCATTAAACCAAACCGAATAGAACCATTGTGAACTCTAGTCTACTTGCTAACATAGAGGAAATTATGGTAAGAGTTTCCAGTACAGATACAACACTTTGCAGCACTTCAATATATAACTTTGAAACCCATTAATTAGAAATTAATTCCTTTGTACATCTTCAGAGACAGACATTCATATTTGCATTTCACAAAGGGACATAACAGGACTTTCAACTCATTAACCACTGGTACACACTTTATTTCAGTCCTATTAGAAAAAGGGCTGTAAATGAATACTTTTGAGGTCATGTTTAATCAGAAAATTGTCTGAAGGATACTATTTGCAATAAGTTTCTCTGAAGGGTCATAACATTTCTTAGAGGGGCTGAAATGAAAGTCAGCCATCTATGACCTTTTTGTCATCAGCTGAATTAGCTGTTTGCTGCCCACTGAACAAAGACATTCAGGCAGAGGGTGACAGAGCCAATGGCAGTCAAACTTTTTACAAAGCTTATATCTGTCACAGAGGCCTTAAGTCACACTCTGTCTCAGCTGAGGGTTCGTGCCTCAGTGGAACCACGCGTATTAATCTAACGCTTGATAACGCATTTCCAGGTTAGTTCTTGGTCATATTCAAGTGACACATTTCTGGTTGCATCATGAGCTCTGAAAGCTCTAAGATTAGCTTCCTGTCACCAGCTGCAGCTCTGTTACCATATCTGGAAGTCTGCCCATAACACGGGATGATAAGACCTCTAAGAGTCTCTAGGTGAGAAGCCCTACTGATAGATAAGTCAACCATTGGGGGAAAAAAAAGTCATTCTTTTAATAGCCTGGACTGTCTGGCTCAACGACACAACATTGCTTGGCAAATGCTTCACTGAAAAATCAAGCTAGCCATTAAACAAGAGATGCTGAGGGATAGATGGCCCCGACAGATGAATAAACATGGTGTCTGACTGATTCGGCTTAGCAACAGCTGGTTTAGCACACTGGGCATGTGAAGCATCCTGATAAGTATATTATCCTGGCTTTTCACTTAGTGCTTGAGTATTTTTATCAGCAAAAACAATTAGTGGTCAAATTTATACAGTGGTAAAATGTAAACAAAAAAAACACCTTGTGATAATCACAGACAGCAGCCTAGAGATTTAAAAATACAGTAATGACCTGACCAAAAACAAACTGCTCTTCAGAAACAAAGTGGAGTTTAAATTTTAATTTCTCATGAATTAAGGTCCCCACAGACCCTCAGTCAGCCGATGTGCGGTGACAAAAAACACCTCGAATGAATCTATCAGACATTTAGCTTCCAGATATACAAATGCAACCAGATGGACAGCCTTCATCCAGGGGATCTCAGCACAACGGGCTACTTACTGCATGCCACAGCCAATGAGGACATGTGAAAGAATATTTATCAGTAGTTTCTCAGTCTGCCCACACAACAGCTGCCTGCATGTAGTGAAGACATGAAAGTACGTATATTCAGGAAATCCAGACATACAACAAATAAAAAGGATGGAAAAAAGAGTTACTGCTATACGGTACAGTGAAAAATGTAAAATTGAAAAGTACCAATTATAAATCTGCCCTTCTTTTTTTTACTTTTAGGGATTAATACTACAGCTTCTCCAGGTGATTTTGGACTTACCATTACTGCCTACATAGGTTGCGCTCATAACCCAGGGGCACAATATACTCAATATACTCCAATTACATTTCCTGCTTATTCCTTAAGGAAGCCGAAGTAAAGTTGTTTTCAAACTAACAGCTTCTACAATAGCAACATTTGTATATTAACAATGGGGGCGACCATTGAGATGAACCCACATATAATCAATAATCAAACTTGTCTCAGGTTTTACAGGCCACAACTTTACTGTTTTGGTTCACTTTTACTGCTCTCATGAGCATTGGTTCCAGCACCAGCAGGCAGCTGTATATGCTATTTGCCTGCATTAAGCTGTTAAAGAGCCAGATATTTCCCCCAGGAGTTGGTGCAAGCAGGCCTATTTAATTGATGGCCCGCAAGCCATATCCGGCCCAGAAGTAACCTCTGAGTGGCCCTGCATACTTAAATTTGATATATGACAATATACTGTATGTACATATACAGTATAGTGTATATCCATGTATGTCCATGTATGTCTCACATACATATGCTTACAGACATGATGTACATATAAGTAATTTGTCAACAATCAATTATGTTAGGCATTAATCCTTTCCATGCAAACTATTTGCAATTTTTTGGTCAAAAGTTGTCAAACTGAATAAGTGAATTCTGAAATTTCAATGTCAGTTATTTACAGCTGTACACTAATTTTCAAACTATAGACAAATCAAACTAGCCATTTACCTTTTCTACTTTCATATAGTTTTGGGGCTTATTTTTTTTAAATCTTTTACACACAGGACCGAGGAAACGAGTGGAGAGTCAAATAGTTGAATGAAAGGCAACAAGGGAACCTGCCCGAGCCAAACCTCAACAATCAATTTAAAACATCTCAAAAGCAGACATGGAGAATAGTACGGCATGGAATGTAGGATTAAGAAGCAATGCGTATTATATTATGCTACAATAAAAGTTATTACGTTTTTTGGGGGGCGGGGGGGGGGGGGGTTTCTCACACAATTTTCCCACAGATAAGCACCAACTCCAGCAATCTCTAGTCTAAAACAATATAGGAAACCTTTCAGTATTTGTTATCCTTATTTTTTCAAGTACAAAGTTAAAACCAAATGCTCCCACCACATGGCCAGCGTCCTAAACCCCAGGCCACCAGCACGCTCCAACTTGCCCTTAAACATCAGCAGCTTTAATATCACTTATTGCATTTATTTGGTTTATAACATGCTATACTGACATACTTTTAAAATAGGTTTACTGAAAACAGCATGCTGAAAAGTGTACCATGAAGGCTTGATAAATTGACAATGCAGAGTAGGGTAATCATGGTGACACTGTAACCTGTGGTGACGGGTATCTGTTGGCAATTGTACCAACCACTGTGGTTCAGTTTAACTGTTTCCACGGAGATATGAATGCAGAAAAACTGAAGATCTCAAATGTGCCAGCTGTCAACTCTATGTTGTATGCACACAATGAGGGTGCATGAGAGACATTACACGCACATCTGCTCTCGTACACAGAGATGTACACACATGAGCATGCAAACAAAGCACACTGAAACACACAAGTGGACACAGGCATACAGCACAAACACACTCCTACACACTCTCTCTTTGTTGTGCCTGTATCAGACTCATTCACTTTTGCATGCAACAGTGAAACAGCTACACATTTTCTATGCCAGTAGTGACGACTTATGAAATCAACACCCTACTGTAAAAATAGGCTTAACAGAAACAGTGAAACCACTCAGCCTGCTTTTCTATAAACCGTGCTTTGTGCGGACTGTTTGTTAACATTCGTGCAACAAAGAGGCCAGTAGCAGATTTTATGGCATGAGGCCATTTATGGAGACAGCAAAGGCTGTGTGAATGAGATTGCTGGTGTGAGACTGCCTCATTTATACATCTTTAGCAGAAGTAAAGAGTGGAGAGAGATCTAGAAAATGCTGAAAAGGCTTATGTTTTTATTGTCAATAATACATAGAGCCAACTCACTGTTCTGTGCTATGGAGATATTGAACACAAATGAGGCAGAAAAAAACAGGAAGGAGGTATTGTCTTACCAACAAAGATGCAAAAACTGAAAATAGAGGCCTAATGGTTTAATCCAAAACCACAAGGGAATTCTAATGAATATTTCAAGCTCATTAATGAAGGTTAATGAAGATGCAAAGTGCTCAGGAAAAGAAAACATAGTTTTAGTGTCAGGACTTGGCAAAATGTAATAAATTCCCAGCTGAGAGTGTGACATTTTAAAAATGAGTCTTCTTTCACAAAATACCGCTGTGTTCTATTTTGTGCAGATCATTCTAACGTTTATTATTACCCAGATTAAAAAAAAAATATTTAGGAAAATATTTTACAGTTCACGGTCACATTCTATTTAAATATTTTAAATTACCACATGCAGGTTTTCAAATGCCTTACTTCATTCTTATGCTCTGGATACACCATGCCTATTCTCAAGAGCTTTTGGAGTGAATTCACAATGAGTCCACCTCGATAACACCTCTATGTTCACAACTTTGCCACACGCTCTGCTGTGGGTGGGCGATCTGACATTTTTTTAGATCGTGATTGATCTCGAAGGCATCCCTCTTCAGGTGAATCGTAGAGATCACAGTGTTTAATGTCCTCTTACTTCTGTTTCCAAACTTCACATAACCTCATTGACTGGCAACAAACCAAGGGTGATGAAGCCAACTAGATGGCTATGCTGATTGGAAGAATTACTTCACATGACTCCATTGAGGTGACGTATTGTAAACAATGCAATGTGAGTTATAGCTAGAGGTATGGAAAATCAGGAGTGTGTGCCAAATAAGAACTATCTTTAATCCAATATTATGTTTTAATGGTGAAAATGGAGAGCTTGAAAGGCTATTTTGTCGTGGGCATTTCAAAATTGAGAAAACAAGAGCGCAATTTAGATTGTGGATGTGATTGAAATTAAATAGATCCTTCTCTGCTTTTATCATAGCTTTGTGAAGCACATAATGCATTCAAACACGCATGCACAGTGACACAAATGATACTGGTAAACATGCTAGATACATCCTTAAAATATCAAGACAAGAACAGAGTGCATTCAGGCCAGAATCATGTCATCAGTATTCATTACACCGGTGACAAGGAGAAAATTCCTTCTCAGCCCCCCCTCTGTCATTCCCCTAAACCTCAGGGAATCCACTGAAGGTTAATTTATTTAAATCCTCCATCCACTCATCTCTATGCCATTAAACTCAACTAATAAATCTTTGGTTTGCCATGTAATCTGTTCTCTACTGTGAAAGGCCCAAGCCTCAGCTGTATTTTGCATGCATGTTGTGGATATGTGCTCAAAGATAACATGGCAGCAGATTAGTTCATGTAAAAATCAGTCGATGTCATGTAGTCTGCTGCGTGTGTGTGTGTGTGTGTGTGTGTGTGTGTGTGTGTGTGTGTGTGTGTGTGTGTGTGTGTGTGTGTGTGTGTGTGCCTGTGCGTACAGGCGCCTTAGTCTGCTGACATGTGAAACTGAGTGCAGACTTCTGCCCTTTGAACATGGCCAAAAAGCCTGGGTTAATTAATGTAAGTGCAGCTCATGGTCGGGGGCAATGAAATCAAGAGCCCTCTCAGAGCCCTGTGCTGCTCTAGTGTCCCAAAGGTCCTGTAAAGTCTGAAACAAAATTTCCCATCTGCCCTCTCCTGTTTTTATCCCATAATAAAGAATATGGTCATACCTCTCTGGCAGTGATAGCAACTATTTGTCTGAAGTACAAGGGGACCTTGGATATGGACAAGCACTGTATCATTATTACAGCATGTCATGTCAGCGTTACACAGATGCTGTTATGATAATGACTGTTAAAAAGCTCAGCTGTTGGTTTAATAGTGGGTGAAGCCATTTGCAGTCTGTTGGAGAGGACGTCTCATTGGAGTCCATGTGTTTTTTGTGTTCAAGAGGATTTGCTAATGCAAAATCCTTTCAAGAAATGAAGTAATGCACTAACAAGGCATTGCTTTGCATTGGATCCTAACCAAAAGAAGAGCATTTCAAAAGAAGGAACTCCTTGGGGTCGACCATTCCAAGTCCCCTCACTCGAACCAAAAACACCTAGGCAGGGGACCTGGGAGTTGTAGGCTGAGCAGTGGGAATGTATTTTAGAATTGGTCCATTCTTCCATGTGTGCCCCCCATGGAATAATTTACTGCAAATCCATTATAATAACGCTATAATATAATATAATCTCTTTCTCTCTCTCTGAAACTTGGCCGAGCAACAAAATTGCAGACACTGATATTAAACTACCAAACTATGTGTTATATAGAGCCGACAGATGCACCAGAGGCGGAGTTGTGGCTACATATGTTTCCTCAAATTGGTCCTCGGAATTTATAATACCTCAGGGAAATCCAAAACACTTTGAATGTCTTTTTGTAGTAAAGTAATTTTGCATGAGAATAATATATGTCACCATTGGAAATTATTTCAAACAACTGGATGAGTCAGCAGGTGCAGATGGGAATCTGTATACAATCATTAATTCTTGAAATTATTTTGGGTGACTTTAACAAAAACTGGCTAGATAGGTCTTCCTGTAAACAGAAACTAACACAACTAATTACTGAACCCACCAGAGTCACACCCACCTCTCAGTCTCTGCTTGACTGGATACTTGTCTTACATCCAGACAGAATTTCAAATGCTGGTGTCCTGGCAGATTGCTTCAGTGACCATTCAGTACTTTACTGTCTGTGGAAGAAGTACCTAAATCCCCGCCAAGACAAAAACCCCGTTAGTTAGTTAGTTATGTTTATTCATGACTTAATCAACATTAATTGGGAACGATTTAATCTAATACCAAAAGTGAAAGGCAGACATCTACCCTGGATCAATTCAGAACTTACTGTACATCTCTTTTTAGGCAGAGGGATAAAGCATGGTCAAAATTTCGTTTGACAAGGAAACATGATGACAGGGAACGTACAGACAATTAAGAAATATCAGCAAGGCTCAAGTCCCAAATGTTAAACCCAAGAATGTATGTAATAATTTCAAAAATCCTAAACAATTTTGGAAGAAAATAAAAAATATATTTCATACATCGGACAAATGTTCCGCTAGTCAATTAAGAGTTGCTGATAAAATATTGAATGATCCCTCACTTATTGCATGTGCGTTCAGTCAGCAGTGTACACTTGACTTTAATCTCAGCTTGTTAAAGTTCTTTTTACTTTCATAGTATAACTCCCACAGATATCTGCAACGCCATTCATGACTTGAAAGAGAGCAGTGGTCCTGGACTACACAGGATTTAAACTAAATTCATTAAATTAGCGTCTCATATTCTAAGCTGTCTGTTGGCTGATCCATTTAATCTGTCACTACATACATGTGAAATTCCTGCTATATGGAAATTTGCACGTATTACCCCTCTCCACAAGGGTGTTGATTCACTTGATCCCAATAATTATAGATCTATTTCAATAATCTGCTCTATTACCAAAGTATTTAAAAAGAATATCTATAATCAATTATCACAGTACATAAATAATAATAATATTCTCTCTTAATATCAATTTGGTTTCAGATCCAGCTTTTCCACAACTACTGCTCTCCTAAAATTCACCAATGGTGTTTTCTCTGCATCTAATAGTGGTCACCTCACAGGAGCAATATTTGTTGATATCACCAAAGCTTTTGATGTAGTTGATCACTATCTTCTTTTAGACAAGCTTCATGCTGTTGGTCTTTCACGACATGCATTGCTGTGGTTAAATTCATATCTTCATAATAGAAAGCAATGTGTTTTGAAAGGATGTCAATCAGATTTCCTTACCCAGCAGAGAGGTGTACCTCAAGGTTCCACCTTAGGACCACTTCATTTTTTCTATTTTTATCAATTATCTCCCACTCGTTTTCTTTAACTGTTGTACTCAACTATTTGCAGATGATACTATTATTTATTCATCAAAAGCTTCCATACCAATTCAAGAGGCCCTGCAATCAGATTTTAATAATCTACAAACCTGATTGTCTGCAAACAAACTATTGCTGAATGAAACAAAAACATACTCAATGCTCCTTGGTGTGAAGCAGAAACTCTTCTCTAAACCCAACTCATTGGCTTTAATTTGTAATGATGGTAAATTTCTTCAGAAGGATGAAAAAATTAAATATCTCGGTGTGTGGATTGACTCTGACCTTACCTTTAAACCACACATTGATCATATAATAAAAAAGTAAACTCTAGTGTCGGTGTTCTGTATCGCTCCAGACACCAATACCAATAATTGACTATGCCGATATTATTTATCAAAATGCTTCTAAAACTGATCTTCATTCCCTTGGTGTTATATACAACAGGCTCTGTAGATTTATATTAGGTTGTTCTTTTTTTTACATGCCGTCGATTTCATTGGTATCAATTCATTTTCAAATGCATTGACTTTAACTGTCCTTATTGCTTAAAATGCTTTTTTGTTCCTTATATTATTCACTTCAAAGCTCTGAACAGATTATTTTTATGTTCCCCTGTGTATCCAAAGAAGTTGGCAAAAAAAGCATTTCAGGCTCCTTCTGATTGGTTACCTTTAAAAATCTGTTCTCTGTCATCATTTCACTTATTTAAAAATGCTTTACTTTCTCATCTTAAAACATATTGCCTATGTTGTCAGTAATGCTATCACTGTTCTTTTATTTATATATTTATATAGTTTATATATTTATATATTCTATTTTTTTTCTGATGGTGTCTAGCCTGAGGTTGTACCTTCTTTTTTTTATTAAGTTTGTTTGTTTGTTTGTTTGCCGATGTTTGGTGTTTGTATTCTAACTGTTGTGTTGTGTACTGTTATGTCTTATGTATTTATGAATGTTTGTTTGGGACCCCTTGAAAACAAGATGATACATCTCAAGGGGTTTATCCTGTAATATAATACATTTCATGAAACTGGCCAAAATTTATCCTAGCATCAAGCCTGCAGCCGGTGCAAACAATCCCCTGCTAATGACATTCATATGCTCTGGTCCTGTTCCAAGTTGATGACCTTCTGGTCAAACATATTTGATACTATAAGTCAAGCTTTTGACATGATCTTTACCCATAATTTGTTATCTGTCAGTTTGGCACTCCACCTGACACCTCTATTGCTATGCAAAGAGTCCTGGCTTTGACAGCCTTACTAGCTAGAGATCTGATCTTGCTGAACCGGAAAGCACTTCCCCCTTGCACACGATCGATTTATTAAAGAAGTCCCCTGTAGTATTAAACTCGAGAAACTCAGATTCTGTCTCATGGGTTCGATAAAAACATTCCTGGAAATATTTTTTTGGAATATATTTATTTTATGGAATGGAAAAATATATGATGTTAAACTCTGATAATCCATACAAAGAGTTGGGGGAAAAAATCAGCTTGATGGTCTGTAAGACTCCTCAAATGTTTCTGTTTCAAAGTGCTTTCTTGTTCCTTGACATTCTGGTATAGACAGAGTATGAAATAGTTCTTCCTCTCATCATTTCTATTCAAAGGATGTCATCGTTCTTTTTTAAATATAACTCAAATTCTGCTTTTTAAGGAGATATTTTTTAAAGCTGCGCCTAATGATTAGTTTAAGTGGATTTTTTCTGAGTAATACTTGAATGTGTTCATTGACAGTAATGGGGATAATTTGTAATTCTAAGATTTTCGATTTAATGCTGTTCCTAGTCGAGACGAAGTCAATGTGTGGATATTCACAATGTATTTCAGATTTATCTTAATTGGACAATTTCTAAGGGTACTGCTGCTGGAATAATGCTTATTCACTGTTTGCTTTGGACCACTCAAGTTGTTCAGTCTCCTCCTCATAACAGCAGAGTGAGTATAAACAGAGACAGAAGTTATCACCACTTAATGATGGAAAGCTGTCAGACCCCTACTGACACACACTTAATAGGACAACAGCTGCAATTTTGCATAGAGTGATGATCTATTTCCAATTTGAACAGTTTGTCTCTTCTGCTTAAAAGCCCATGTTTTTAAACTACTATATCCAAGCTTTTTTTTAAATGCTGGCCTTATTCACAATAGTCTTCATTTCAACATTGAGTATAAGCAAAAACTGTCACCCGAAGATGTCCGCTGTGAAACTTAGCCTCTGAGATTGAATAAAGCTAAGCTAGCACAAAAAACTAGAATTACCATGTCTCTCATATTACCCACCATATATGTAACACTACCTCTGAGTTTTCCATTTTTTTCTTTCATTCTTCCTCTATTGCTGTGTTAACTGTTTTCAATTGCATCAGTTTCTGTCACGTCAACCACATAACATCTATGCCCTTTTCAACTAAATATTGAAATTTATACCGATGTCTAAAAGTATCAGTATATGATTATTGGATTAAGTTCCAGCTTTCACAAACATAACAAATAGCACATACAAATATTTTGGATAATGGTCCCTTAAATTTGGTTAATACATTTTTTTTTACTAAGATCTGTAATAAATTGGACATTTTAGAGTTAAAAGATACATTTATCAGTGCCTTCTGTTGGATACAGCAGGTAACATATCTTTGGCATTTGTGTACTGCAATTTGTTGTTTCACATCATCTGACATAGGCCTAGTGTACAATATATCAGAGAAAAAAGAACTACTAACTAGAAATAACTAACTAGAAATAGAAATTAGTCATTTCAAATTGACACATTAGATCTGATATTATTCTATATACTGTAGTTAGTTAGTTTGAGAGTAGTTTTCTTTAGAATGGTTGTGGATGAGAAAAAGCCTTTCTGGGCAAGAACGTATAACATGACAATTTTGACAGCATCCACTTTGCCAAAATTAACACACAGCCAAGCACTATTCCTGTGAGGTTGACCAGCCCACTCAGCCACATGCCACCACTGTTGCTGTTTGAGTTTGCATTTACCAAAGTACTAATCCCCCTCTTTAGCATATCTCTCCCTCTCTCTCTTCGGACCCCTTCATGGAATTTCTCTTCAGTCAGGCGGGAAGCACAATAAGCTTAGGTTCTTTTTTCCATATGAGTGCGATGATTACGTGTGATGGAATCTGAATCAGAATGAATTATAACCCCTAAGCAATGACACAAGGGAGGGCTTTAGTGCCAAAAGCCTTCTTTCAAAAGAAGAGGCTTTCTCCTTGAAAGCTATTCCAGTATGGAGTTAGTGAATAAGACTGGGAAGGAGGATAGCCAGATGGCTGCTTGTCATGCCCTGAGCCCATGAGCTTTCAGATCTGCATTTCAAATTCAAGAGTTTTATTATTTTACTCCTTTTACAAACAAAATGGAAACCAACAATTCACACTACTTTTTTTTCATTTTTTTTTTTTAGATCTTTAGATCTTTCTTTTTTTTAGATCTAAACAGTCATTTAATTGATTAGTTGGCTGACACAAAATTTGGCAAGTGGTGAAAAAAGAAAAAGTTGCAGCTTCTCCAGTGGCTTTCGGCGGCTGTAACTCAGGAGGTAGAGTGGTCGTCCTGCGATGAGAAGGTCGGTGGTTTGATCCCCAACCCCTGTCTACATGTCAACGTGTCCTTGGGCATGATACTGCTCCTAATGCTGTGCCATTGGTGTGTGAGTGCATGTGCGAATGGTTACCGCTCCTGATGAGCAGGTGACAACTTGCAAGGGCTGAATGCTGACTTTTATAGTGTAAAGTGCTTTGAGTGGTCGGTAAAACTAGTGCTATATAAATGCAGTCCATTTATGTACCATTTATTCTATATTATATCATTGTAAACTAAATATGTTTGGATATTGGACTTTTGGCTGAAAAAACCTAGATGTCTGAAGATGCCAGCTTGGGTTCTGGGAATTTGGATGGACATTTTTCACAGTTTTCTGAATTACTTACCTAATAATCACTTGGTTAATCAAGAAAATATTTGGCAGATTAATTAATAAATAATGGAAAATAATCATAAATTGCAGCCTTAATCTGTTTAATTGATTAATGAAACATGTTTTCAGACATAAAATCATAAAATTCATGCAATTTAAATTAATTGGCTTTTCTCCTGCATTAATTCATCAGCTCTTGTTTATAAGTTCCACGAAGAAGTATGATGTATTAGTGCTGAACACAGCAGTGAGTGCAGCTCAGTCTACTTGATGAAACATTGACAGACTAAGAAGCACAAGCTTTTATTTGATTTATGCAGATGTCATGAATTTTCAAGAATAAATGCTGAAGTGAAGCAGTGAGTCATTTCATGACAGAAAGGCAGACTGGATCACTATTGAAGTAGCTCTGCAACAAAGAGAAATAAATCAAGTGACATTTTGTGCAGTGAATCAGAGCTGCTGTAGGACAGATTGTTTTCTTGCTGAATGCTTGTCCATTTTGTCTTCAGATATTCTCTGATCAATTTAACATTTCAAACACTTAGCAAAACAAATCTACAGTCTGTCATTTGGACAGTAAAGGCTGCAGTAATGGAGACAGACTACACATTGCATCAGTCAGTCTCAATGTGCTTATTCTGACAAGAGATAGAACTAGTCCTCAGTCTACTTTTTGGCTTTAAATGATCTGCAAAAACCAACACAGGCTCTCTGTGTCACTCTAGTGAACACGACACAAAGGTGATGAACTTGGATTTTCAGCACCATTTGGCTTCACCATTTTCCACTCTTCTACTTCACAGTGAAGTAAGTGCTTCTTCTGCTCGTATTCCAGGGGGAGTCACTACAGGCAGCGCGGTTCAGCTCAACTGGGCTCCGCAGGTGTACCGTTGTATTTTTCTTTGTTAAAGAAAATAGGTGAAAGAATATTTCCTTTCTTGACATTTTGCGAGTTTGTTTTGTGAGAGCTTGTGAAACTTATTGAACTTGTCGCTAGTCCACATCTCCCAGCTGAAACTACAGGGGCTATCAGACTGTCACCTCTAGAAGTACAAAGTAGTGTGACAAGTGTGACGGCCTCAAGGTTGGTTTTCTCTTGCTGGCTGTTTTCTTCCTGTTTCAGGCAATTGATGGGTGGAGCTGGACCTAATCAAATGCACCACACCTGAGCAGGCTGAGCTCAGGAGGATATAAAGCAGACCTGAAGGATCATCTCACTCTCTCTTCCCCTGGCCTACCATTTTTGTTTGTGCTTTTGTTTCTCACTCATACACTCAATCTTCACCACTCATTCACACAGACATTGCATACACACTGATTTGCTGATGGACTTGATATAACATCAACGCTGCTTCGTCATATTTTGTTGATAATGTTGGTTCATTTTTTGAAAGTTTTAAACTAAAATGATTGCCATATCTTAGCTTCTTTTAGCTGGAAATGTCAGTTGGTTGCACTATTTCTTGCTTTTGGAAAAGAGGATAAAAGATGGCAAGGGGCAAAGAGTAAAACAGACCTCACTGTGGAAATGCATTACAATTTCATCCCACGCTAGACAAATGGAATTTAAATTGATAGCCACATTCACAAGATTGCAAGACTATGACTCGGTCACAGACACCATTACTACAGTGAAGGAGAGGGATAATCTGCCAGTCCATAGATAAGAATTTAACTGCTGAGGAAAAGGCTACCAAGCCAGAGTTAATTTATTTAATTTAAACATTACCTAGCAACACCAATATTTTAGACCTTCGATATTCCAAACAAGATTGAAAAAGTGATTAAACTTATTGAAATGCTAGGCTGGTCTGACATTTGACACACATAGCATGAATTAAACCAATCAAAGCACATCTCCAATTCCCAGGTGGGCCTGCTATTTAAACAGGGGCACTTCACTGAGGGACATGTATGTGATCCTCGAATGGTAGACCCTCTGCCGTCTCCCAATCCTCTGTCCCATCAACATCATTCAACTACGTTTGAGCAAATGCACCGATATTTAAGTGAGGAGGAGCACTGCTGCGAGTCCCCGTGTGTGTAACAGTGATGTGCAGATCACAGTCAGCGCAGGGCCAGGTCATAAAGACTAACATTTTGATTGATATAATATTGGATTCTTGTGTGTGAAATGATACATCTTTAGAAGAAGAATACATCTCGGGAAAAATATTTTTTATTACCTTATCTGCAGTTATTCTCCTGCAGCAGAAACAATGCATGCATCTCACCATTAAGAGAAATTCTGGGCTCATTTATGCAAAAGGCACAGCAGCTGAACTGCACTGATTATTTAAATCTCCTGAAACTCAGACAGAATCGGTCATGATCTAATGCTAAGTAATGCTCTGTGTTCTTCACCTGCAAACAGTCCATCAGAGTTGTCTTAAATATTTAGTTCAGAAGCTAAACGTTTGTTTCCTCTGGAGAGTTTTCTCTGTCCTGTCAAGTTTCTAACTACAGCTTTGCTACTTAAAAGTCTACTACTACTACTACTACAAAATCAAAAATACACATTTTTCTTCTTACTTTTAGTGCCATTTATCTATCTAGATTGTTTGGGTGTGAATTGCTAAGTTTTGGAAATGCCAGCAAAGGTGTCTCTCTTCTTTCGAATATAAAGAAACTAGATGGCACTTTGCTTGTGGTGCTAAAAGAGCACCTATATTTGAAAAACTCAAAAGCAATATCTCTTTCCAGAAATCATGACCCAGTTAATCAAGATAATCCATAGGCCTTCTTGTTGTTGTGAGCAGTGCTTCAAACAGACCAAGGATAAATACTTCTTTTTTTAAAAAACTGGGTTATTTCACTCAACTGGTATGCAGATTCAGATATTTCAGCTCAAGGATATAGTTTGTACAAATATTAGACAATGGACAAAAACTGACAGCCCTCTTGTAACCCACCTGTCCAACAGCAGCTGGCAAAAAGCGTGAGCTATTTTTGTGTGGTGACCCGAAGAAGACCCTTCCCTCTGTTTATATCACAAGCCCACCTTCAATAACCTCCAGCTACTGGAACTGGAAAGGGTCATGGTGTAATCACAGACAACCGTAACAAAATGCATTGATCTAAAATGCAAAATATGTGACCAAAGAAACATTCACCAACATCACTAACTACAAAAACATGAGGACACCACAAACACTTGCAGTGTACAGTAGAAAAATAGATACATTTTCATTCTTATTCTTGAATTAAAAATGGCTGTTGCCAACCATTTAAATATTTACTAAATGAATATGAAGGTGTCTGGTGTGGCAAATGAATGTAAACAATTAAACAAGCAGGACTTTCAAAGGCTTTGTGAGGTACACAATGTATTTGGTCTGCATATTAAGCAAAACAAACACAGGTAGTGAGATTAAAATTAGACTGAAAGCTACTGAGATGTCCATGAGAAAAAAAAAACATCTGTATTTGTTGTACATCATTATTAGGGATGCAAGCTGAATGGTAAATTTATATTATTAAGTATCACTAGTGCAGTGCTGTAACACTAACTGCGTTAATTAAACAATAACATTAAAACTCAAATTAGCTGATGCCCCTTTGTTGAGGTGGAAGCGAGAGTTAACCCAACCCTACATGGCTCTGGCCATAATGTAGTGTGGAGCTGCACCTAACGATTAGTTTTGTATCGATTATATAACATATAATTACAATTATCACAATTACTTTACCCAATTTACCCCAAATATATTTAAAAAAAACTTGCCTCATTAATATTTCAATAATCTAATCATCATCTAATTTCCACATCACTGCCTTGTTATCATATTAAAAATAATAATACAGACTATTTGTCAGACTAATGATGAAATGAAAATGAAAATACTAGACATCAAATTTTGGAATGGATAGCTGTGACACAGATTAATTTAATCACTGTATGGCAACACTTCCCCTGAACTGGAGAATCAGTATTTTTACTTAAACACTCAAAATGGATTTCATCTCTGGAGTTATACGCAGTTAAGGTAATCCCTGGTAAATATATTTTTGGATCAGTGTGGGACAGTTACTTTAAGCCATTTTCTCACTAAAACTGAAAATATAAGACAGACGAATAACAACATTAGATGACACATGGTGTAAAGGTACATTACCGTAACAGTAGCAAGAAATTTATGGATTATTATTAAAATGGGGCGATAAACAAACATGTAAAAAACTGGAGTGGCTGTGGAGAGGGCGATATATCGTACAATAAAACTGATATGGATTTTGTGTGCTGCTCTGGTCCACAGCAGTACATTTTTTGCTTAGCTTCCTATACACAGACTATTCCTGCTACTTTTTCCAGAGTGGGGGGTGTGCAGACCAACATCTACTGAAAGCTTTGTTTTCACTGTTTCTCATCTTGACTTTCTTTGTGTATCTCACTCAATGAGTTCAGTCTTGAAGCCCAGCCCCCACTGTTGTACAGTGCAGTGTTTGAATGGTTTTTCACAATGTATTAATATTAAAGATGTTGCATGTTCAAATTGCATTTGACAGTGCACGTCCGTAATAATGACAAAAACAAGGAGAGAAAGAAAAAGCGCAACACGCTGTTATTGCACTCATGATGTCAAACTGCTGGTTAGAGCCAGGAAATGAAAAAGTAGAGAGTCAAACATGCTGTCGCTGGTGAGGATGTTTTTTACGGTTTCAGAGGAAGGCAACACGATTGCAATTTGCAAAAAAAAAAAAAAAAGGTCCACAAGGGCTCAGAGAGGAGGGAAAAAGTCTTCACAACAAATCTTATTAGAGCTATGGAATATTAAATCATCCATCTTCGCTCACTACATCTCTTTCTTACCCTCAGGTGTGCATAAACTAAAAGTTTATACATTTATTTTTCAAATACTAAAAGGCCTGTGATCGTTGTGTCATTACAACCTGCAGCCACAAATGGATGAATGTAACTGATAGTTTAAAAAAAACAAACATAGAATTTTATAATGACATTGAGTCTACATTTACATTTTACATGGATGTGTCACAATGCCGATCGCTCCACCCATTTAGCACTGCAGTCCTAAAACATTGTCAGACATGTAATGGACAGTTTTAATAAACAAAATCAATGCAGCAGAACCTAAATTACATAAAACTCAACTGCAAACAGTTCAGTCAGAGATTCGGGTGTCTGATGTTATTAATGGCTAATGTAGCCTCAAACTGCTAGCTTCAAGCAGAGATGGCTCCAGAGATCTGATACTTAATTTCTTTCTTATTCCACACCCCCGTAGCTTTTTCATTTTCCAAGTGGTAGTTTTAAAAACAACAAACAAGCTTCATGATTTTGTTTTGGGTCTGTAGGCTTTATGCCTTTTTTTGCTTATGCAGTAGTACTCCCCAACACCTGTGAACAGACTTTCACATGTAAAATCAGTTCCCTTTCAATCAGGTCACTAGGCAACAATAGCAAGCTGGCAAATCGGATCTATGCATCTCTATTTGTCTCATGTTAATCCTAACTTTTAAAGCATAGAATAATTGTTTTCTGGATAAAACCTCCTGTATTACTGGAAGGGATTTTCAGTGACATATACAACACTGGACTACATGAAAGATAAAAAGATTTTAATCTTTGAATCTAATTCTTCCAAAGCAGACAGAGGCATTTCTTTCTAATTATACAAGTTATCATTAAAACATAATTTACAGTAATATGAAAATACTGCACTTGGTTTCTTGAAAGTCACACTACTTCAGCACGGGAATCTGAGCTGTATGGTTTTAATTATTCTCGGGATTACTTGAAGCCTGTTTCCCATCTTATCCAAACTATAATAATAGGAGAGTGTTGATATAAAAAGAGAGCTTAAGCAGCTTAACCTCTTTTCACTCAGAAAAGATCACCCAGGGACATGTGAATCATGGAAGATGATTATTTGAGAAAGGACCGAAATAACTGTACGGATATTTTTGGATTAAAGAAGAAAATGACAACACCCTTAAAAAGAAAAAAAATATATGAATTTCAAAAACGCCAAGAGTCACAGTTTTATATTTGCAGAAGGTTCTTGAGAGAACTTCAATGGGAATTGATCCTCTGAACGGTAATATAAAGAATATTCCAGCTCATTCCCTGTAGCAATGCTGGGAAATGGCCCTGTAAGAGTTATGATGGTTAATGCAAATTAATGTAGCAGTGATTCATTGGAAAGCCCTCTATTGGTGCCCTCTGTGCCATTTTATGGCCTTTATAAACCACACCTCCATCCATCTTAGAGCTGTATGCCTTATGAGACAGAACCAGATTTGGATTAGAGAAATAGCAATGGGAGCAAAAAACTGAGGTGGTAAAATGTGTGGGGAAAGCTGAACACTGTGTGATTAATCCGCCAATCCTGAATTCAATGACATTTCTGCCACCTGATCCCCACTTTCGCACCCCGATGTAGAGGACAACACCATGCCATTTGTGATTTAGTGCATTACACTGTATTTTTCCTGTTGATTGTTGTGGTGCAAAGATAGTCTTGCATAGATAGAAGTATTCCACTACGCTAATCTGACGTGGGTGGCATAGCAGATTTGTTAACTGTAGGAGAAAAAAACAATTTTAAAAAATGAAATGAAGACGCTGAGAACTAAATGATTCATGGCATGGGCTAATGAACCACTGGTTTTCACCAGCCTGACAATTCATTTTCATGTATTTAATATCGGCAGTATGAAAGGAAACAGTGAACACAAAAGCAAAGGAGCTATGCCAAAACACGTCAAAGAGCCAATTTGAAGTTTGAAGATGTTTAAGTTTCTTGTATTGTTATTGAATAAATTTGTGATGTCTTTACCTCACACTAGACAGAGAGGAAAAATATCATCTTGTTGTTTCAGCTCCATAAAGGCAGTCAAAGTACATTGACCTTTTTTTCTCTGAAACTTTTCATTTGAGTAACTACAGTGGAGGGAAAAAAAGCCGTCTTGAGCAAAAAAATAGAAGAACAGCAGTTGGCATGAAACCCCTGCTTCTTTATATTGCAGCAGTCCTGCAGCAAAAGTGCAATATAATTAACAGTGACAAAAAGCCATCTAAATAAGGAGATGGCATGAAGGCTTGTCAGGTTTGAGCAGACTTGTCTGACAGACTCTTCTTTCCAACCGTACTCCTCCCTTGATAAGCCAGTCACATTAAGCCAACGCCAGAGGCGTGTGAGGTCCCCAGAACAGCACCAGCACATAGCACATTTAAAATGAGAGAAAAAGAGGCAAATGTCTCAGCCAATTAAAAAGGGGAGTAATGAGTAGTTGCCGCTAGTCAAAGGCTACAACAAAGCAACATAAAAGTGGATAAAGTGATCAAGTGACTCTATATTTGTGGCAGTCGGCTGAAGATCTAAACGCCACCTGACGTGGCACAGCCCAGCTCATGCTGCAGCAGAGAACCAAGGAGCTCATTCCTTCGCAGTTACGAAGGCTCATATGTGTATGATACATTTAAGATGATTCAATTTCATAACAGGTTTGACCTTCAAAGCCACTTGAGTACTTGCACTGAAAAAATTACATGGCTACACAATTTATTTGTATGTAAATAGAGGAGTCATGAGACAAAAATTAAGTCTTAAATGCAAAAAACAGCTAGCTTGGTTCTTTTTGGTTCCTATCTATGGCCAGTCATAAGTACGTTTCACCTGGGATTTGCTCAGAGCAATTACTCTCTCCTGTTGCTGCCCTGTGTCCAAGTCCTCTGGAGGAACATGAGGAAAATAACCTTCGTCTAGGCTATCTTAGCAGTAAGGTAAGAAAGAGTGACTATTTCTCCACATATATTTTCCCAGTCTGGCGACTCCCTCTGTTGTATAGTTGCTTATACACCACACGTAATATAATAATAATAATAATAATAATAATAATCTTTATTTATCGAGCAAAATTTAAAATTACAAAGTGCTTCACATGTGTAAAAAGAATGAAATAAACATCCAGGAAAATAAAACAGACAACTCTTTAGTTTAAGAGACAACAGCTAAAAACGAGATGGGGCATAAAACAACATGGAGCATAAAACCACAAGAAAATAAAATGCAATTTTATAAGAGATT